>VZZY01021104.1:269665-296973 GCA_013400335.1 Eurystomus gularis | reverse complement strand
GCCCAGGAGCTGGTGCGGGGCTGGGCCGGCGGCGACGAGCGCATCGGCCGCCTGCTCAACACCACCGACCTCTACCTGCTGCCCAGCCTCAACCCCGACGGCTTCGAGCGCGCCCGTGAAGGCGACTGCGGCGGCGGCGGCGCGGAGGGCGGTCGGGAAAACAGCCGCGGCCGCGACCTCAACCGCAGCTTCCCCGACCAGTTCGGGGTCTCCGAGCCCGACCTGGAGCCAGTGCCCGAGGTGCGGGCCCTCATCGCCTGGATGCGCCGCAACAAGTGAGTGCAGCCCGCACCGGCCACCCCCAGCCCGGTTCCCCTCTGCACTGGCACCCCCGACCGGCCCCGGGGAGCTTCAGCCCGCCTCAGCCTTTCCCACTGCTTCTTAGGAGAGCTTTGAAGCGCGGAGAAAAAGCCATTTCCCACCAGTTTCTCCCAAGCCTGCCTCCTGCGTTGGGATGTCCCGTTATCGCAGCTGGGGACACCTCTGCGCCCAGCGATTGGGCTGACCCTGGTGCGGGAGAGCGGTTCGGTGGCTGCAGTTTGCTGTGCACCTGCCAAGGAGCCCCAGTAACCCCGCTGGGCACAGCCCGTGCCCTGCACACACCCAGGCATTCCCAGCCTCCGTGGCCATCTGCGGGTCTCCCTTCTCCAGGAGCCCGCAGCTGGAAACTTCTTATCTGCTTCCTCTTGAGCTTGTCTGTGGGTCTTGCTCATGGGGCCGGTAATGCTTTCCCCATGAGCTGTGGGATGCATAAAATATCTGGGGTTAAGCATATAGCTGATCTGTGTACAGACACGTTAAAAGAGAGTTGTGTTGAACAGGGCTTACCCCCATCTTTCTTTTTCCATAGAAAATTCCCTGGATTTAGCAATAACACTGTGCAGTAGCATTTCCAAATACAGGCTGTGCTCTTGCAGCCCTTGTCCCTGTCTGTCCTCCTGTTGAAGCATGTGGGACTGAGCCTTAAGCACCCGTGCTGACCTCTTAGGCTTTCTCCTTCCAAGGGGGTGAATGGTGGGAAACTGCTGTGCCCAGAGTGGAGCAGCCCAGGAGGGGAGGTGGCACCTTTGAAGCCCGACAGTGGTTTGGGTACTGGGACGGACCCGGGAAGTGTAGTGGCCAAGCTGGGCACAATCTCATTTGCTGTGTGTTCTTTAGAGAACTGTGGAAGGTCCAAACCACACAGTTGGTCGTGCTGACCTTAGTGAAGTTGGGCAGAGAAAGCCACAATGCAAAGTCTGACCAGATACGAGCAATGAGCTGGAACAAACTCTGGCCCCTTCCCAAAATGGGGACAGAAGAAGAAACGGGATGGCTGATGGCTGTGGTGCACTATAGGGCTCTTGGTTGGATCCACCAACACAATATTCAGCATCATATAATGTTTGCTCAGTTTTAGGGAACAAAATTTGTGTGGATGAGTTATCTTTATTGAAACTTGGTGGATGGTGGTGCTCATGGGGATTAATCCTCCAGAGGAACTGTGCCAGTAACTGCTTGTCCTGAGGGTCCTTTAGGACAGCTCTGATACAGCAGCTTGCACCCAAATCCCTCCAGTCTTGGTCCAACTCAAAATTAGTTACTAAGAAAACTCAGGCATGTTCCTTAATACCATTCTGAAAACATCTTGAGATTTTTATATTTTTTTTTTTCCTCAAAAGTCTGAGGTGGGATTTGCATGTAAGCCAGGGTGAAATGGAAGAATGTGTTGCTTTGTGCATCCCTCTGCCTGGCAGCGCCAGTGCAACTGTTAGTCTAACGTAACTGCTGATAGACGAGTGAATGAGTAAACAGAACTGTTTGATTAAGAAAAGACATAGTGGGTCTAATGCAATTCCTGTGTGCTATTTTAAGCAGAGCAAAGGTATTGGGCACGTTGCTTCTGCTGAGAAGCTAAATCCTGTTTGACCGAATGAGGAGAACTTTTTCCCTCAGTGCTGGATTTGGTGGAAAGGAAAAGAGCAGAGACAATTACTTTTGGGATCCGCTGAAGTGCTTTTGCTGCCTGTGATGAAATCCAAGTGTGGTATGGGGCATGCTGTGCTGTATTTTCTGACTTGGGTTTTTAGCAGCTCTGTTGCACATCCAGGGTTTGTTTCTGTGAGTCAGTTCTGTTGTACATACCAGGCGTTGCTCGAAGCTGTACATTGGTCGATGTTCAGGGCACTGTGTGTCTGTCAGAGTGTGAGGGCTCTGTCTTAAGCTGCAGCCAGAAATCTGTTTCATCTCTGGTAATGCCAGACGTCAGTGTGAGGAGTGAATAAACCAGTCCTGAGAGTTTATTGCAAAAATCTGCTGACTTCTCCAACACGCTTCCAACTTAGACGCTGTTCAGAGCCTCTGCCAGTCCTGCTCGCTGTGTCGGAGGTTGCTGTTAGTACAAGGGGACACGTCTCCCAGGACAGTGTATCTTTTTGTCCAAGAGTAGTGACTCTGTGTCTGACGAGTGTGTATCATTTAACAGAACCTTGGTGTAGCTGCAGCTCCACAGGTGTTCTCCCTGCACAGCTCTCATGGAGCACAGTCTGATTGCTTCCTCTTCCAAGGTGTCCCTACCGCTGGGCAGCTCATCCAGTGGGCACCTTTTGCCTTTTTGATCCCAAATAGAGTCTGGTGAGAACACAGTTTGGGTGCAAAGGCAACAGCGTAACTGGTTGGGTGGCTGTAGTTGGCTTCCTGTTGAAATTCTTCCAGTATGACTTTTTTTCTGCTTCCCGACCCCAGGTTTCTTCTCTCTGGCAATCTCCATGGTGGCTCAGTGGTTGCAAGCTATCCCTATGATGACTCTCCCACGCATAAGCCCACAGGAGTCTACAGTAAATCTGCTGACGACGAAGTGTTCAAATATTTGGCAAAAGCTTACGCTTCAAATCACCCCATAATGAGAACTGGCAAACCCAATTGCCCTGGCGAGGAGGGAGAGACCTTCCAAGATGGTATCACCAATGGTGCCCAGTGGTATGACGTAGAAGGTAAGAGATACAGAGTTGGTGAATCGCTCTAACTCTGCTAGTTCACTTGATAGTGTCTTATAGAAATAGTTGATTGCTCCTGCTGAGAACTGGGATCCACCAGTGGGGATTATCACAGAGGAAAGGACAGTGGGTGAAGTGATATATTTAGTTTTAAATGTGTTCTGGCAGCTTGAAACGAAGGGAGGTGGCATGGCAGGCACACCAGTAAGTGCTTGATGAATCACAGCTTGGGAGATGTTCATGAGGAAGAGATCAGAGCAAACTGGAGAGTTCTTCCTGACAGTGTTAGATGCTGGAGAGTTATCCTGCGTGTGGGAGGCTTCGTTTGCCAAATGAACTGTCACTGAGTCTCTGGATAGTTACAAAATTTTGATACAGGAAAGAAGAAACTATTGTTAAAGGTATTAAACCAATGCCAGTGTTCTGTGAGGTTTTTTTAACCTCCAAATTTGTAATTTTGTAAATGATGATAGAATAGCCTGCTGTAAAACTATGTAAAGTGTAAAAGTGTGGTCTGAGCTAACGCAGCTGCTGTTAGACCTGTGCAGACAGTGACAACCAGCATGGCCAGTTCTTGTCCACCAGTGTGGCGGGATCTAGAAGGGATCTGAAATTCGGTCTGCTGAGGCTTCTAGGAGAGCTCCTGAAGCTGCATTGGAAGCGATCTGAATATAAGCAGATTACCTCCTGATGGCACCACTCTGCTTGTGTGGAGGTGGCTGGCGTGGCTCAGTCATGCAGTGGGTTGCTCTGTGTGTGTCGGTTCTGCCAAAAATGGGATTTAAACAACAGTTTATGTGATGAGGTGCTCCTGTGGAAAAGGCTCTGTGGGCCAGCGGAAAGAGAAATTAGAAGGAGGTACATCGTTGCCGTGCCCATTCAGCAGATGTTGTACAACCACGGTCTCACCAGATAGCGCAGAAACTTTTGTGGTGAGGATGCACCAAAAAACTTGCATAAGTGATCCGATGAAGTTGTGCTGCTTTGCTGCGTCCAGACTGCTCTGCTTTCCCTCCTGCTAGGGCTGTGGGATGATGGCGGGAGTGCTGAACGAGCAGTGACATCGAATGTTGTTTATCCTTCAGAGCTTAACAAATTCTGATGAGACAGTGGCTTGCAAAACTGTGAGTTTCGGAGTGGAGTCCTGTGTTAACTGAGGGAAGGGGATCCATTACTGAGCCTGAACACATTGCCTCTGCTGGAAGAGGAAATCTTGATTTTTAGTGGTGACTGAATCATTCCCCAGGATTTCACTGGTCAAATAAGATGTGATTTTGATCTCTTTCTCTAGCGTCTGTCTCCTTCCCCCCACCCTGCCGAGCACACCAGCCCTGGTGTTTGCTGGCTCAAGGTTCACTCTGCTGCTGCGAAGGGTCCAGCAGGAGGAAGGTTTGTGTAATCTGGTGAATTTGCTTGCGAGGGAACAGGATATCCTGGATGATGTGTGCTGCCTTGTTCTGGTGGCTGTTGTTACTGGCAAACATCTCAGTCGGAAGGTTTGTTAGCTGCAGCTCGGAGGTTTTCTGCCCTTGTAACGAAGTGGGGGGTGTGTGCTCTGAAGGGAGGGCGTCCAGAGCTGTGGGTCTGTGCTCCCCTGCTCCCAGTGAGGAGCACTTTTTGCTGCAGCATTAACTTCTTAATCCTCCTGCTAGGATGTGAGACACGTGTCTAGTGGCTGTGACACTGGTGTGTGAGCCTTTCACTGCCTTTGCCTTGCCAGTGAGCAGAGCAGAGGTTTCACCTACTTTCCTTTCACAGGAAATGGCAAGGTGTGAACTGTAGACCTGTTTGCTGCCATTGCTGTGGTTTATATTCTATCCAGTACCCTCCAGCTTCCAGCTTCTGCAGAAATAAACCCTTTTGCTGTGACAAGCCCCAGTCTTGGGCTCAGTGCTGATGGCTGCAGGCGACTCGTGGACAGAGATTATAGGGAGTGTGCGCTGACACCAGCTCTCAGAACGGAGCGTTGCTGAGGTTGGCAGACCTGTGTGGTTCCTCCCCAAAGTGATAATTTATGTCTTACTGCTGTTAAAGATGAACTCGTGGAGGGTGACGGCAGCCCTTGGAGCACTTCCCAGGCTGAGGAGTTCACGTAAAGTGTAACCCATGGGAGCTGAGATCCAGAGAAGGGGACGTACTAACGTGCCACAGAGGCCAGCACACCGGTGTTGTGGTGGTGTGTGAAGTTCATGTCTCTTCACAGAATCACTCAATGGTGGGTTTGGAAGGGACCTCTGGAGATCATCTCATCCAACCCCCCTGCTCCAGCAGCTCACCCAGAGCAGGGTGCCCAGGATCACGTTCAGGTGGGTTTGGAATCTCTCCAGAGGAGGCTCCACAGCCTCTCAGGGCAGCCTGGGCCAGGCTCTGCCACCCTCACAGCAAAGAAGCTTTTTTCTTTCGAGGATTTAGGTGTTAACATTTATTTTCAGTAGTGGATGAAGAGCAGCAAAGGGGAGTCAACTGTACATCATGGGTGACAGAAGTGGCAAAACCATGACAGTAGCTGTATTGAGTCATCTGACTCTCTCAACTCTGTGCCAGGGACCGCTGAGGCTCGTTCTTGGACCAGGCGGCCTTTCCCAGCGACTGCAGAACTCCAGCGTGTAGTAAAATGAGGCTGGGGAAATCCCGGCACCCTGTGGGAGCTCCCTGAGCTGGGCTGAGCTCTGAAGATAACCAGACCACACGGTTCTGTGAACAGTGCGGGGCATGTGCTTGTGGCCTGTCGATGAGGTTGTGCCAAGGTGACTGCAGGCTCCAAGTGAACCGAAGCCAGAAAAAACAAAGAAATGAGAACATAACGTCTCAACAGGTGGAAATTTTCCTGCCACGTTTTATCACGTGAAATCAAACATGCTGGAAAGCCAACTGCCACAGGATTCATTGTCCTGGAGTTACTGGGTTTATGCTGGTGCCAGACCCTAGTAGCTCTCATTTGATTTTGCAAACAACCTCTTACGTGTGTCAAACCCAGGTGGCAAGTACAAACCATTGGAGTAACCTTTAAGGTCAAGTGTGCACAGAGGAAGATGGCTCCTCGCCAGACAGCTGAATTTGGCTTCTGCATTCCGGCTGCTGTAGATAAGCACGGCTGTGGCTGGGATGCTTTTTAGAGGCTATCTCTGTGGTACATGCTCTTACTCTTCCTTCCTTTTTAACCTCTGGGGGTTTTAACTACTGAGTGGCTGGTTCAGATCAACAAAATACATGTGAGTCTGCGCTGGTGTATGGTCTGGGTGATGCTTGGAAAGAGGTTAGGAAACTGCTTAAGTCTTATCTGTGGGAAGGACATGCTTGCTTTTGTTTTGGAAAAGAGCCCAGTTCAGAAACTGAATTCAAAGTAACGTTCAATAGGGTATTTTGTGGGTACCCTTGCAAGGCTTTATTTGCAGCCCCTTCCCAAAAGTTATTTTCCTTGCTAGTTTGATTCTCTGATGTCCAAGTGTTTGAGGCGTTTCTGGTGTCTCCCACAGGGCACTTCTCAGGTTGGAAGTGGATTTGGGTTCCATGTGTGCTTACTAGGTTGTTCTGACTGTGGTTACGAGCCACACAGAGCTCCTGAACAGCGTTTAGTCGCATCAGGCTCAGAGCAATTAAACTGAGTGCTGAGAACAGCGGGTGCTCGTGGCATTGCTGTGGTGCCCTCTGTTTCCTGGGCATGACAGAAGGCAGCTGCACAGTGTGAGCTCTAGCAGAAGTTTTCAGCCATATCTTTCTGGGATATGTGCAATTAGCTGCCCTTATGTGCTTGTGTTTTCATAAAACTCTTATTGCAGTGTTTTCTACTTGAGGAAAGTATTGGCTTGGTGGTTTGAGGGTCTGATGCCTCTTCACATCTAATGTGCCCTGCTGGGTGGTGCTGTGTTGGTGCGGCTCTTGGGACAGCTCTGCCCCGTTCTCTGAGAGCCCTGGGGAGGCTGCAGGGCCGTGCTGTGCCGGGCTGTGCGGTGCCGCTGCTGGAGCTGGAGGCTCAAGCCTCACCTCCTCTGAGTTTTAATGATTACAGACTAATGGACCAAAACATTCCTCGGCCTGTTTGCTGCTGGTGCTTACCCGGTCTCGTGCTACAAGACAATCACTTTGTCTGCAGAGTAAGCAACTTGTGCCACGTGTTCAGTCACGTCTCTAGCTTGCTTTGTGCCATCTGCTCTCTCTGCAGAGCAGACATGAGCACTTCTCTGCTTTAACTTAGCTGCAGGTCTCTTCCTAATGTCTGCTCCAGCAAGAGCTGGAATTGGAGAGGTTTCTGAATAGTGCAGTTTGAAAATAGAGTCCTTCCTGGCTGGCGTGGAACGCTTCTCCTGGCACATGGACTATTTATGGTATCTGGATCCCCAGGCTTGACTCTCGAGGGCTGCATTCCCCTGCTTGCCTGGTTTGAGCTTGGCAGGGAGCAGAGGCATGCTTGTCGCACTTGTGCTGCAAGAGGTCTGGGATCCTTGCCTGAAGGGCAATCCTGATGCTTGAGGAGTGGGACGGAGCAGGAGAAAGGGATTTTCTGAGCATTTTTGTGTCGTACCCCAGCCAGGGACTGACTTGCTATGACTAAGCTGCTCACTTTTGCTTTGCTTTGCTCACCGGTAAAATAGATATGATGCTTCATTGGGAGGCTGAAGCTTTATGCAGCTTGGGCTAAAAGTTCCTCTGTGATTGAAAAATGCTGAAATAAATCCAGCAAATTACCCCAGGTGAAATTACCCAAGGTAAATTACCCGAACAGGTAGCTAGAGTAGAAGCACTGTGCTCTGATAGTCCTCTGCCTTGGGCGTGCATTTTCTGCTCTGCTCCTTGAATGTAGCTCCCTGCTAATGGTAGGTTGTGTACAGGCCTCTCTTTACACCTCCAGATCTTCTCCGTAGCCAGGAAGGGCTCTGCAGATGGTATATGGAAAAATACGTAACTCCATATGCTGTAAAAATAACCATCCTGCTCTGCAACGGGGCCGTGTGAAGGCCAAATCTGTGCAGCAGATACAATCCAAATTTTCAAGCATGCAATGGACTACTTTCTGGAAGAGACATTTTACCAAAATTGATGTCGCAAGCTCTAATTTAGTCCATTGCTGCTCTATTATGGGTAAGCATCTGTCCTAAATTTGCTTGAATGGCAGATGAAGCACTAAATATGCTTCATAATGGCTCTGGTTTACGTGTGGATGTTTTCAAACGCATTAGTGTCCTGCTATGAACAGACGGTTACAGGCTGGCAAATTGTTCCTCTCTGCAGGGCGTTTCCTGGTGAGAGCAGCCTGCCGTGGGTTACTTTTTCTGAGCCTGGTAATAGGAGCTGAACAAAACTGACCGTGTATCAGATTCGCAGGCCTTGTTCCTCTACCCCCTTGAACTGAGAGTTTTTAAGCTCTCCAACACTTTTTGGCCCCTTGTGCTGGACAGAAAAGTATCTTCCTTGTTTTGATCTCAGCCTGTGCGCAAGCTGTGATGCTCTTCCTGGTGGCAAGTGACACTTGCTTTGTTACAAGAAAAGCTTTGCGCTCCCTCAGCAGTAGGCTCCCGGAGGAACTGGGAGGAACTGGGACATCTTTGATGTGGAACCATCCGGCATATCTTCCCAGGGGTCTGTTCTAAATCCTGCTGTGTGCTGCCAGTCCCTCTGTGCTTCACCCGAGTGCGGTGGGACTGTTGAATTCAGAGCACCCATACCTTTTGGAACAGCGAATGCTCACAGCCACCACATTTGTGATAAGCCCCGACTTGGTAAAGGGCCACTGATGGCGTTTCCCGGCTGTGCATTAACGCAGCCTCTGCGAGTGCCAGGTAGTGCATTTGCATCGTGGCATCGATCCATTCTGGCGGTTAATTAGCCAGCACCCCGGAGGGTCCCTTGCTTGTGAAGGAGCTTATGAATGATTAGGGAACTGCTCAGGCAAAGCAAATGAGGTTTACTAGCACAGCACTAAGGTAGCACTTTGGGCAAAGCAAAAGATGGAAGAACGAAGCATGCGTTCCTTACAGAGCTGCCCGTTGGGGTCCTGCAGGCTGGTGCCATGACACGTGCCACAGGCTGTCCTCTGCTTCCACAGAGTCACAGCGTGATGGGGATTGGAAGGGACGTCTGGAGATCATCTAGTACCACTCGCCTTCTAAAACAGGGTCACCCAGAGCAGGGTGCCCAGGATCGTGTCCAGGCAGGTTTGGAATCTCTCCAGGGAAGAAGACTCCACAACCTCTCTGGGCAGCCTGGGCCAGGGCTCCATCAGCCTCAGTCATCCTCCTGAAGTTTGCATCTGCCTCCTGCAGAGAGCTGTTCGGTGACAGATGGGCTTCTGAGAGCCAGTTTGGCTTCTCAGTTCATCCAGAAGAGACCCCCTACGTCCAGCTGACACCGGTGGGAGTCGTGCAGTTGGTGTGGGGAGATCTCTGGGTTGAGTGGTCGCAGGCACAGCTGTGCAGGTTGGGATGGAGCCATCTACAAAGTGGCAGCAGCGCCGTGGCACACCAGTCTGGCTGGATTGTAACTGAATAAGGTTGTGTAACCCAGAAGATACCATCAGGATGTGTAAAACTTAGTGTGGTGTGTTTTCCATACTGACCCAACTGCCTGTTCTGCTGGTGGTGGGAATGATCTTCTCATGTGGCCATGACATCTGGCTACAGTCACATGGTGGGATTTTTTGGGGTGACTCTGAAACCGGTTTCACAGATTTGTGGTGGTCTTGGAATGTCCTTTTTTCTTCTTGAAGACTCGCATGACTCTTTAAAGGGCTGAACATTTGCAGTCTTCAGCAGCATGCTGAAGTCTGAGCTCCAGATCGTGAGTGTTGATACCTGTGGACCTCAAATCCTGCTGGTATGTGATTCATTCTTGATTGAGAAACAGGTTTGCTTGCTGATGGTTGCATGTGAACTTCAGGAAATGGGGTCAGGACACTTGCTGGAACAAGGGGACCTTTTTGATTTGTAGCAAAAGCTACAGTGCCTGTAGTTTCTCTGAAGGGTGAGAATAGTAAGATGAGCTTAATGCTGGGAAACAGCTCTGGGCAATCCTATTTTCTGGTGCTCACGGAGGTTTGGCTGGTTTAACACTGAGCTGGCAAGCTGTCCCCAGTGCTGCAACATCCTTACAGTGAATTGAGATGGTGGATTGAGGAAATGTGGGAGGAGGCTGGTGACTTGGCTGCAGGGCTCAGGGAAAAGAGCAAGTTTCCCAGTCTGAGTTTCTCAGCTGGACAAGTGTTGGGTTCTTCTCTTGCAGGACCTGGCTGCTGTGGGGTCACAGGAGTGCTCAGTGGAGAGGGAGGCATCACTGCCCTCCCGGGTCAAGAGGGAGAGTTTCCTGAAGGTGGTTTGCTGCAGTTCACTGCATGCCGTCACCATGTCAGACCTTGACAGACTTTCTCTTAGGGCTGCTCTAAATATCAAGTAAATTGAGACCTTCAGGTGAGGAGCTGGAGGAAAAGAGTGGCTGAGGAAGTAGGGAAGGGGAAGCATTGCTCTCATCTCACCTAGAGTTGGCTAAGGTTTGGGTTTTTTTTGAGAACAGCTGCGTGGTCCTTGGAACTGATTTTGCCGTGCGGATTTGAGCTCCCACCTCCATGGGTTGACAGTCTGGTGTGTTCCTCTGTATCAGGGCTTGAAGCTCACTTTAGGAGGAGTAGCTTCTCTTGCAGGAAGACCTCACAAATCTAAAGCTGGCTCGGTGCATGTAGCAAAAGTCTCAGTGGCAGTAATGTTCAAACTCTGGTGTGCCTGCCCTGGTGTACTGGATTTGTAGCGTCTGGAAAATGTCTTCACAGTAAAATGAATTTCCAAGTGCTGTGCTGCCGAGTTCAGCTGACAGAGCAGTGAGACCGAAGGGGCTGCCATCTTTTGAAGAATTGGTGGCTGATCTGAGTGGCCCAACGTGCTGGTTATGGGGAGAAGCAGAGCTCAGGCTTCCCCAGCACAGACGATGATCTAATCTGACTTTTCTCCTCAGGTTGTTCACTCCAGAGAGGTCAGCATTGTGGTGAGATGCCATGGGGGGCTGAAAGACAGGGAAAACTCTGCATCCTGTGGAGAGATGTCTGTACATTGCTATTAGGACATATCTCTGCCTCATTTTCTCAGGTGGGATGCAGGATTACAACTATGTGTGGGCCAACTGCTTTGAGATCACGTTGGAGCTGTCCTGCTGCAAATACCCGCCGACCTCCGAGCTTCAGCAGGAGTGGGAGAACAACCGGGACTCTCTTCTTGCTTTCATTGAGAAGGTAGTGTGGGCTGCGACGGGTGTGGGGACAGCAGCTGCGAGACCTGCGTATCCCATGTTGGGCTGAGAGGATCGTGTTCAGTTGCTCTGGTGGCTTTGTTTGCTGCGTGTGGTGACACCCAGTTGCAGTTGCTGTGCAGAGGTCTGTGGCTACAAAGCTGCAGTGTCTCTGTGGTTCTGCCACAGTTCCCATATCCTCCACAACAGCAGAGCTCAGAGGGACCTCGTGGGGCTCAGTGTTGAACAGAGGGACCGATCAGTGCAGATCTCACTAAGTTATGCGGAGTACTTGTGTGGCCTCCCAGCCGTCAATCTCCAGTGATGGTCCAAAGCACCAACACTGCTGAGCCCATGGCTTGCAGAGTCCTGCCAGGCTGTCTCCAGATGCCTGTGTATGAGTTGAGTAGGTGACAGTTTAGGCTGGGAAGGGAGGCAGCTGCACCTTGTCCCTTGGTTTGGCCTGTGACCTGGCTGTGTTCGTATTGTGTGAACAGAGGGTTTGTCAGGGAGGATCAGTTCTGAGATCTTGCTGCCTTCCCAGGGCGTGCTGGAATTCCTGTCCATGCCATCTGGCTAAGCACTGCCTGAATCACAGGCCCTTGCGTGTCTCTGCCTGGCAGCTGCGCTGCCTTTGGGAACACACAGGGAAGTATTGCTGGCTGAGGACAGTTTCCCTGATGTTGCCTGTCTTCAGCCAGGCTCTTACATTGTTTTCCTCAGGTCCACATCGGTGTGAAAGGCTTTGTCAGGGATGCAGTCACTGGAGCTGGCCTGGAGAACGCCACCATTGTTGTTGCTGGTATTGCTCATAACATCACAGCAGGCAAATTTGGCGATTACCACCGACTGCTCGTGCCTGGGACCTACAATGTGACCGCAGTTGTAATGGGGTAATGTTTGTGTGGCAGTCTGTGTCCTCACTGCCAACTGCTCGTGTTCCTTCACTTGATTTCTTCCCCTAAAGCACCGTGTTGTGTATTTAAAGGACATGGATGGAAGCTGTGGCACTAAAGGACTCCAGCTTAGTGCTGCAGCTGTTTGTTCACTCTGTGCCCCACTGCAGTGGGGTGCTGTTGGGTGCACAGCGTTTCTGTAACCTTTGTTGGGTGGCTTGGGTCAACATGCATCTTACTTTTTGGTCCAAGTGGAGTAGGGTCGCCCCACTAAGGGGTTGCGGTGTCTCAAGTCTGGATGGGAACGCGTAGCTTGCCCCTAGGCTGGCCCTGGGACACACCTGTAGCTTCTTCCCCACTGAGTCTGTAAACAGGAACTGGTGCCTCTGCAACAAGCAGGGACAGCAGCGTAGTTGTCTGGTGGCAGTGGGACAAGTCCCATCAGCTTGTTCACTGTGAATCTCTCCCGTTGCGTTTGGGCTGGGAGGAGTAGGATGGAGAGTCTGCGAGAGGTTTTGGCCTCTGTTTGGCAGAGCCTCCTTGCTGAAGCCAGCTGTTCTTTTCACAGTTACGCACCAGCAACCAGAGAGAACATTGAGGTGAAGGAGGGAGATGCAACAGAAGTGGATTTCTCCTTGCAGCCAACTGTAATGCCACCAGTTCTGAATGTCACACAGTTGACAGCAACATCTGCTCCTGTCTCTACCATCACCTCCAGCCCTGTGCAGGCAGAAGGCCCAAGCCCAACCTCTCTCCATCAACCCATCCAACCTGTGGACTTCCGCCACCATCACTTTTCAGACATGGAGATCTTCCTGCGGCGGTATGCCAACGAGTATCCCAACATAACCCGGCTCTACTCTGTGGGAAAGTCGGTGGAGCTGCGGGAGCTCTATGTGATGGAGATCTCTGACAACCCTGGCATCCATGAAGCAGGTAACGTGGGAAGTCCTTTTTAGCAAGGCACTAGTGACAGACCCTTTGCTTTGGGAGACTGCAGGCAGAGCTGGCACCTGAGTGAAAAGAGACGGAGTTGCTCCCTGCAGTATCCTTTCTAAAAAGACCAGATGCAGTGGATGGCACCAGTGTGAGTTAGAGCGTTGCTGGGGGCAGCTACACTGGTCATGAAGCTTTGGGGACAGAAGAACCTGAAACAGTGTTGGTCATTTTTGTTGTGTGAGCAGAAAGGTAAATTTTAGGTGTGTACTTGAGCACTGCAGAAAGGGCTGAGAGCGCAACACTCAGGGTGGTGACATGTCTCCAAGCTTTAATATGCTGGTTGTAATTATCTCTTTGGTGTGTCTGCAGGTGAGCCAGAGTTCAAGTACATAGGTAACATGCATGGGAATGAAGTTGTGGGGAGAGAGCTTCTCCTGAACCTCATCGAGTACCTCTGCAAGAACTTTGGCACAGATCCTGAAGTGACTGACCTGGTTCGGAGCACACGGATCCACATCATGCCATCTATGAACCCTGATGGTTATGAGAAGTCTCAGGAAGGTATTGCCATCAGTGCTGAAGCATCTAGGGGCTCATGGTGCCTCTCTGAGAAATCTGGAAGCCTTGCTGGAGCAAAATTATTGGGAGACTATGGGCAGGGAGGCTGAGGAGGGACTTGGTGTGTCCTCTGGGATGAGTAGGTGGACCATGCACTGCAGGACACGGGTGGTTGACTGATGCTTGAAGCTGTTGGAGAGAGCTCTTAGGCTTCAGCGGTGCTATATGCTGCCCCTGTTCGGGTCCCCTTACAGTTTGTGGCTATCCTAAGGCTTATTTTAAAACAAGACATTCCTTTGACACAGCTCATACTTGCTGTGCTTTGGTCCATGCTCTTAGTAACATGTGATGCGGGAGCCAGGCTGTCTGCAGAGCGCTTGTCCAAGGATAATACAGACTTTTATCATGACGTTGAAATTGGCAAAAATATCCTTCAGGGAAGTCCTTAAGACTGCGTGGCTCTTGCAGACTGGCAGAACAAAGTCTGTCCAGGATGATTTTCTGGAAGCAGAGCTCTGCTTGGGTTTAACAAAGAACTTGTCCGGCTGGTTTGAGAAGGTGAGCTCTGAGGTTTCTGCGGTTGTGACATCCGGCTGCTGGGATTGTTCGTGGTTCGCTGCCTTTCTGCTGGCCGTGGTCTGACCCGCACCTGCTGAGGGGGCTCCTGGATGCCTCTGTGCACGGAGCGGGCCTGTTGCTGAGAGTGTGAGGGTCCCGTCACTCTGGGGTGGAGGAAGCCAGTGCTGTCGTGCTCTCTGCTGGTTTTCAGTAATTGATAGTTGTAAGCTCTGTAGTAAGAGGATTAAGCCTCTACACAGAAGCAGGAACTTGCACGGGGCACAAGCTTGAACGTGTGTTTAATTTGCAGGAGACAGAGGAGGTACCGTTGGCAGAAACAACAGCAACAACTATGACCTGAACCGGAACTTCCCAGATCAGTTCTTCCACGTGGCAGACCCTCTGCAGCCAGAAACTCTCGCGGTTATGACCTGGTTAAAGACTCACCCGTTTGTGCTCTCAGCAAACCTGCATGGAGGTATTGCGGCCAAATCGAGCCCCTTCCTTTGCGCTGAGGTTGGAGGGGTGGGAGTTTGCAGGGGTATCTCTGTAGGGCTCTAGGTGTGAACCAAGGAGCTCCTGCAGAGTCCTCTCTGCCCTTGGCGTTGCAGTGGAATGGCAGGAGTGGAGGCAGCGAGGTTCCTGCGACAGGGGTAAGGCCATTTCTGAAAGGCCTACACAAAAATAGGAGTAAACTAAACCTTTTGTTCATGCTGCGAGAAGATGGCTCAGAAGCTGGAAACAGAAGGTGAAAACCATGTCCGCAGGCACATTTTTAGGGGGTTGAAGAGGCTGCTGGGAGGATCCAAAGCACTTCTCTGAAGGGAGCACAGCATTGCGAGTAGCTATCGCGTTGTCTGTTGGGAGATGGGGATGGAATGGTGTCAGTGGCTGCTCAGCAGCTGGATCTGGGAATGTGATGTGCCTGTTGGAGGCTTCGTAGTATTCATAAAATGAAGGGAATGAGATGTAATCGTGAGGGTTCCCTGCCTTCAGCTGCATGGTGGAACTACGAAATGTGCTGTAATTGAATTATCTATTTGGAGCAATCTAAATTAAGTCTCTGTACTGCAGCTTATTCCCTAGATGGTTTGTGTGCTGGCTGGTAGCTGTGGTAACCTGCAGGTGGTTGCTTTGTGCTAGCGTGTTTAATTGTGTAGTGCAGAAGTGCCGTGCGGGGGTACGTGGGAGCTGGCAGTCCTCCAGCAGCGGCGGTGGCTGGGGTTCCACGGTGCTACTGGCACAACTTAGAGAAAGCTTCAGTCAGCTAAAGATGTTATAATCTGTCAGCACTTGCAGTGAACTCCAGAAGGCTGAAAAACTACAGCAGTTGAGCTGAGGGCACCACGTATGTTTTAGAAAATGCCTCCACTTGCTTTCCTCTGTGACATAATCATAATAGTCACTGAGGTTGTGCTCATCCTGCCTGCATGGAAGAGCCAAACCTCTGATGTGTGGAGGCTCAGGTTCCCATTCCCAACTGGGTGTGGTCTTATCTTTTCTTATGCTTTTGTTGTCTCTTCTAGTCACTGGGTTTAGTGCTTTGGTTAATGCTGAGTCTTGAGAAGCAGAAGACTTGGCACTCTGGAGAAAAAGAAAAACTTCCCTATTAGGCTGAGGCATCACTCGGAAAGCGTGCAAGTACGAGTCAAAGCTTGTTTCCCCTGCAGGTTCTCTGGTGGTTAATTACCCCTTTGATGATGACGAGCAAGGAGTAGCCATATACAGTAAATCCCCAGATGATGCTGTGTTTCAGCAGCTGGCGCTTTCCTACTCCAAGGTAAAGCTTTAACGGGAAAACAGGCACATCCTGCTGGGTTCATTCCTGATGCTGTTGGGAACCACCTCCCGAGTGGCTGGTAGAGGAGGGCGTGGGTACTGCGGGCGCCTGGTTTTGCAGGCACAGCAGAAGGGTCCTGCGGGAGGCTCTTGTCCCATGGGGTGGTTGTCCAGCATGTTCTGTCTGCAGGCACTGTAGGAGGAGTGCTCTGCGTGGGCACGGGGGCCAGTGCACTGCACAGTGGTAGAAAATGCTGTACCTGGGCCAGGAGGAGAGCAGGGATGTCTGCAGGTGGGATGTGGGTGCAGTCTGTGCTGCAGCTGTACAAACACGTCTACATGAACCCGGGTGTTTGGTAACCCCAGATGTGTGACTAATGTTAGGAAAAAAAGCGCCAGTGGCTCTAGAGGGCAGACCCTACACGGCTTCATGTGTTGCAACTTGGTTTTTAGGAAAATGCGAAGATGTATCAGGGGACCCCCTGTAAGGATATGTACCCCACCGAGTACTTCCCGCATGGCATCACTAATGGGGCTCAGTGGTACAACGTTCCAGGTAAAGTAGACCCTAAAGTCTCTTGCACTGTTTACCTCCAGGTTAGTGCATGTGCACCTCAGAGAATTTCAATCTGATCAGTCACAAACTCTGCATTGGTCAGCTCGGGTTACTGGGACTCTGGTTTCTTTTATAACCTCTTAAATAATGTACCCAGATAAAAGTTATTCCTGGGGGAAGGAATTTATAGTGTCGTTTTTCTGGCTATTAGCAAAATGGTTTCATAAAATTTTACAGCAGTATATTAGCATGAAAGGTATTTACAAGAAGGATGGTTATATGTCTGCTATTTTGTCATCCCTTTGAAGCTTGAATCTTGCCCTGTGTAAAAGCCTTCTCTCTTCAGCTATAAAATGCACGCTGTAGTTTGTATTTCATTGTTCTCTGTGTCCTGGTTTGAGCTAGAACACACTCTGCTATCAGATAGGTTGGGGTTTTTGTGAGCTGTGGTACAGTTGCCTTCAGGAGACCTTGTCAGATCGTTTTCGCATTCCTGTTGTAGGTGGGATGCAAGACTGGAATTACTTAAATACAAACTGCTTTGAAGTGACCATTGAGTTGGGCTGTGTGAAATATCCAAAAGCAGAGGAGCTGCCAAAGTACTGGGAGCAGAACCGCCGATCTCTCCTCCAGTTCATGAAACAGGTGAGACATTTACCCCGAGCAATCGTGTGAGCTGCCTCTGGGGTTCACCTGAGCCGTGCCAGAATGGACAGGCTGATCTGTGGGCTGAAGCGAGCGCTGCTTCCTGGCTAGACCTGGTACCTGTTCCACAGAAGTCATCCCCATTGGAACAGGTCTCGACTTTTCCTCTTCCCTCCTTCTCAACACACCAGGAATCTGTCTGGAAACAGCAGCCAGGCGTGGGCTTGTTATTTACCACTACCTCCATCGGCTGGAGTGACCTTTATGTGCTGTTCCCACCTGGGTCCAGGGCTGGAGGTAGTGCTGTGCACCTGGGGCACGCAAACAAAGGTGTGGAGCAAAGAGTGCCGCGGTGCACCCTGAGCCAAACAATTACTCATTGTACTCATCAGGTGATCTTTGTCCACGCCAGCTGCTGGCGAGTCTAACCAGAATCCTTTTGGAACGTGTTACACCTCTGGGAATGCTGAACCTCCTGGGCTGGGAGCCGGTGGGATCTGGGTGTCAGCGCTCCCACAGCACTGTGTGGGGTGAGAAGCAAAAGTGAGAGCTGGTGCTCAGCAGGGCTTTGGGTCTGTGTGCAGGTTCACCGCGGCGTCTGGGGATTTGTGCTGGATGCTATGGGTGGAAGGGGCATTCTCAATGCCACCATCAGCGTTGCTGACATCAACCATCCGGTGACCACCTACAAGGATGGAGACTACTGGCGCCTCTTGGTCCAGGGGACGTACAAAATCACAGCGTCTGCCCGAGGGTGAGCAAACCATGGTACAAGGAGTGAACAGCTGTACAACTAACTTCCCAGTCAGTAGTCCCTCACCTCTGCCTACAGCAGTTGTAGGCCTGGGTGTTCCTCCTGCCCTCTGGCCTATGCAGAGTTAGCAATGTGATGCCAGCCTTGTGTCAAAGGCTGCTCATTGGTGCACAATCCAGACCTTCCCTCGTTTGGAGGTGGTCTGGGGAAGGAGTTGATAACTTAGTGTCTTTAGGAGAGCTTCTCTTCCATGCAACTGCCCGCAGAAATGACTTCATTACTTCAGCTGCTGCCAGAACCTCTGTGTGAAAGCAGCCTGACTTGTTGTCCTGCCAGTCTGCCACGTAACCCTGCCGCACCTGAGCCAAAAGCAGCTCAGCGCCATGTTGGGCTACTCCCTGTCCTCCTGCCGTTCCCATGTCCCTTTGAAGTGTTCTTGCTCCTCATTTTTACACTTCTTGCTTTTGTCTGGGGAGCAGTAGCAGTGCCGTGTGAGTGTCTAAACAGGAAGGGGCATGTCTTGTTGTATGAGGCCTTGAAGCCCTGACATTTTCTTGTGCTTTCTCTTCCCTGGGTAGGTATGATCCAGTCACTAAGATAGTGGAAGTTGGCAGCAAAGGTGGGGTACAGGTCAACTTCACTCTTTCACGAACAGACATGAAAGTGGAGGAGGGGACGGTGCCGGTCTTGAACACCCCAGACACCATCGACCCCAACGAGAAGGAGTTTGAGACCCTGATCAAAGATCTCTCTGCTGAGAACGGCCTGGAGCATCTCCTGCTTACCTCCTCGGGGGATGTCTCTCCTTATCGATACCGCCCTTACAAGGACCTCTCCGAGTTCCTCCGAGGCCTCTACCTGAACTACCCGCACATCACAAATCTCACCAGGTGAAAACTCAAAGCAGCAGCACTCAGCTCCTCCCTGCACAGCAGCTGGTGGTAGGGAAGGGGTGAAATGATGAGCCATGAGCACAGTGCAGAGATGGGGAGCTCGTCCATCCCCTTCCCTATGTTCCCTGTGTTTGAGGGAGCCCCACGTGTAAGGGCAGGGTGGCAGAGCACAGGCTGCAGGGACTTGCAGCTGCATCTGTGTCCTTTTTCCTGAGATGACATTTCGCTGACTTAAACCTGTGGTGCTGTCAGTTCCCCAGGGGTGCCTGGGACTAGCAAGTTCCCAGCATTGATATCCCAAATTACTGCAGATACCTCTGTTCCATGCTCTCTATTCCCTCCCTTTTCCAAATCCTTTCTGACATCCACCCTGCTAGAGAGTCCCCAGCAAATGCAATCAGATTTGACTTACAGATCTCCATGGCCTTTTGATTGTCTGCCTTCAGATTTTAATTCAGTAGCATGACGTGTTTGAGTTAGCTTGCTCTGAGCCAAGGTCTCTGCCCTCCCACAGGAGACCAGCTGCTGCAGTCCTCTGCTTTTCTTTGTTACCTGTAGCACTCACACTGTCAGCTTCAGAAAGCACAGATCTTTGTCCCAGGACCTCATTTGCTTGTTGTCACCAGGCACAACGTGCTCATGTGCTGTCCGCGCTGGTGCCAAGGCTGCTTTTCTGATCTGTAGCCTCTATTGTCCTTCCAGTTGCATCAGCCCTGATTGTGTTCCCTGCTTTGCTTTTATTTGGTTTGCTAACTTCATGGCATCATTGCAGTTGTTGTAGCAACAGCTTCCACATTACTGGAAATAGGCCTGCTTTTATCCTCTATCCTGGGTGCTTTCTAAATTAGTTTGATGTCCAGATATATCCTCTGAAGGAATAAACCAGAATCAAACCCACAAAAACCCCAACATTGGAAGCAGAGGCGTTTAGCAGTTTCCACATTTATCATGGTGTCATAGGCTATGTAGAGATACATGGATCACTGGGTGTCCTGCGTGTCTGGAGCTGGACATATCCTTTACACAGGTGCTTGTGTTCAAACTGATGTTCATAGCGAATTCTGTTCAGTGCTGGCACAAATCTTCTCTCGTGATGTGGTTGTTTTGCATGTCAGTTGTCTTTGCAGCCTCCTCATGGAGGTTGGCAGCAGTTCCTTTCCACACCGGGACTTCTCCATAAGGTCAGGCTTTGGGTGTGGCTCTCTTCCTGACCTGACGCTCAGATTTCTCATCTCTTGGCAGTTTGGGTCAGAGTGTTGAGTTCCGTCAGATCTGGTCTCTTGAAATCTCCAACAAGCCCAACCAGTCTGAGCCTGAAGAGCCGAAGATCCGCTTTGTTGCTGGTATTCATGGAAACGCTCCTGTTGGTACAGAGCTGCTCCTGGCACTGGCAGAATTTCTTTGCATGAACTACAAGAAGAACACTGCTGTTACAAAGGTGAGGAGCCAATGCAAGGGCCTGTCTTGCAGCCTTCCTGCAATATCCTGAGAAGACAGACTGGGAGAGACTTGTCTTGTTAACACTGGCTTGTGGCTTGCAGGGATCCCGCACGTAGTTGGGAGGTGTTACGAGATCCACGGGGCGAGTGGGAACCTCTGACTGATGAGATTGAGACAAACGAGATGTACAGAGAATGAACCCTAACTGTGCTTTCTGTCCTGCTTCTCCTCCTTTTGCTCAGCTGATTGACCGAACACGGATTGTGATTGTGCCTTCCTTGAATCCAGACGGACGGGAGATAGCGCAGGAGCGAGGCTGCACATCGAAGATAGGCCAGACTAACGCTCATGGCAAAGATCTGGACACAGACTTCACAAGTAAAGCAAAACGATGTGTGGTGTCTCTGTGGAAATGCACGCTGCTGTAGAAGTCTCCTGCTGGCTGCTCTAGGGTGGGGTGTAGTTGTTTGGTTGTAGGGTCTGCCTGCACAGAGAGCAGCACTCCTGCCCTGCAGCTCAGGCAGTGCAGCTGCTGGAAAGCTTCCAGCGCTTGGATTCCCCTTAGAGATGGTGATTTGCAGTCTCTTATTTGCATGCAAAAACGAAGCAGAGTTCTTTAGGGAATAGCCCAGAGACCAGTCAACACCTAATGTATTTTTACTGTTGATTTCTTTCAACCCCTGATTTCTGAAAAATGGCCCCTGTTCACGCTCCCTAGAAACGGTCTGTGTTTCTCAGGCTTTCCTGGTTTCCATGCAGCTGCCTGCTGTATCCATAGCACTGCATCAGTGCTGTGCCCACCCTTCCTGGGATGAAGTGTTCTCTCTGGCCGGGTTTGTCTGGGATCGTCCCAAATGCTGTGTTAAGAAAATGTCAGTTTGGTGACGTTCAGGAGAGCAAACACACATGAAATACCCCCTGCATCACAAAAGTAAATAGCTTGGGGAAACAGTCATGTGTCACATTTGCTTAGTTTTGCAGATTAATTCCTTCCATGGGCAGTGTGGACGAGGAGCTTTACTTCTTCTGTCAGGTGCATCTGCTGAGATCTAACAAATACCTTTTAATAATAGATGCAGCAGACTTCACTGCAGACAAAGAATGTGCTTCTGCCGGCTGCTCAAATAGCAGAGGAAACTGTTGTCAATTCCTGTTTCTAATTGTTGTTGTGATTTACAGGCAATTACTCCCAGTACTCCGGGACACGAGAGCCTGAGACCAAAGCCATCATGGAGAACCTGATACTGAAGCAGGACTTCAGCCTCTCTGTTGCGCTAGATGGAGGATCTCTGCTCGTCACTTACCCGTATGATAAGCCAACGCAGACAGGTATGACTGACCCCTGCAGGGCCTTGCACGCACAGCTGCCCTCGGGCTGTCTGCAGACGTTCTTGTGACCTCATGGTGTAAGAGCTTTTTGTGCTGGTGGTGTTCTGTAGCCTCCTTTTGTGTTCAGCCCTTTGTATGCGGACTTGGCAGTCTGTTAAATGAAGGTAGGAAACCTCACAGGATTCAGCTGGAGATCAGAACACTTACCGTTTCTGTTCCTACAACAGTATTTCAACCTTTCCTCTGCCAAAGCCAGTATAAAGTCTGCTTTTGATACTACCCCTCAGGGTTAGAGGAAATCTGGAATGCCCCTGAAGCAACACATGTCCCTGTTTAATACAAGAGCGTGGGGTTAGAATGGGAATCTGCCCTTCCGTTGAATAGGAGTTGTGCTCTCAAAGTCTCACGTTTCTCTTTCTAGTGGAGAACAAAGAAACACTGAGGTATTTGGCGTCTCTGTATGCAAGCAACCATCCGCTGATGTATTTGGGCCAGCCAGGCTGCCCAAATAAGTCAGGTATGTTTGGTTGAATCCTTTAATGCCCTGTCAGCTCGTGCTAGACCCTGCTAGGAGCAGACCTGACTGACAGCTGTCTTCTCACTCTCACAGATGAGAGCATTCCCGGTGGAGTGATCCGTGGCTCTGAATGGCACAGTCACTTGGGAAGTATGAAGGTACTTCACCCCGGCACAAAGCTTTCCATCTCCACTAAACAAGCATTAAAAAGCCCATTTGTTCTGATGTGTCTGGGCAAAACTTCCCCACTTCCAGCTGCGCTTTGCAAAGCTTTTTCAATACCGCCTCTGCTGTTGTAACTGTGGTTTTGGTTTGTGCAGGATTTCAGTGTAACGTTTGGCCATTGTCCTGAGATCACTGTTTATACCAGCTGCTGTTACTTCCCGAGCGCAGGACGGCTTCCCGGCCTGTGGGCAGACCACAGGAAATCTCTTCTTAGCATGCTGGTGGAGGTGAGCCACGGCCTGTGGGAGGAAATTCTGGCAAAGAGCAAAGGTAGCGGGCCGGGTGGGGAGGGGGAGAGGAGGAGAGCAGTATGGAGAGATTTTGTGTTTTTGTTGGTGCTGTGTAATTACAGACAGTCATAGTTTAGCCTGTGTGAGAAATGGATTGAACAGAAGCAGCAAGTGACCAGGAAATGTGTTGACACGAGGGTTAAACATCTGTGCTGCGTTACTTGACTGTGGGCTGAGCCGTCCTTGCAGTACTGTGCACTTTTATTTATTTTAGGGGTCAGGGATGGAGAATGGGCTGTATTTAGAGGAGAAGCTTAGATCCTGTTTTAGTTATGAATGTGCCATATGCTTGGATCTGAACATGAAGTGTTTGAAATGCTTTATTCTAGGTTCATAAGGGAGTCCATGGGTTTGTCCAAGATAAGAATGGCAAGGCGATTTCTAAAGCCACCATTGTTCTTAATGAAGGTTTGAGGGTCTATACGAAAGAAGGTGGCTATTTCCACGTGCTCTTGGCTCCAGGTTTGCATAAGATTGATGCAATAGCTGACGGGTACCAGCAAAAACATGTCAAGGTATGTGAATGTCCATATCTGAGATCTTCCCCCCAGTCCCTGTCGTAGGGAGACTGTCCCTGTTTGGGCTCAGCCTAGTTGGCTGTGTTTAGCTCCTGGTTATATGCCTGGGGTAGCTGTTCTCTGCCTTCATACAACGGATGGAGAAGAATTCTGCAGCCCAGCAGGGTTGTTTTGAGCAGTAGCTTTTCTTTCCATTGCACTGGTCTTTGGCATCCTCCTGGTCCTGCCCTGGTCAGCAAGTATCTCTTTTTTCTGGACACCCAAGAGAGGTACAGCCTTTGAAGATGGTCTGAGCTCTTCTATCTTTCTGCAGGTCTTTGTACGTCATGACGTGCCCAGCTCTGTGCTCATCGTATTTGACACGGAAAACAGGGTATTTGGTCTGCCGAGGGAGCTGGTTGTAACTGTTGCAGGTAAAGTGAGGCTTTCGATCAAAGTTTTGAGCTTTGCTTTCTGTACCAGTTCATGCTGACAATGATCCTTCTCGTCACTGAGCTGGAAAAGGAGCCTGCAGACTTAAGCCCTCTCCTGCTTTTCCTTCTGAACACTTGCTTGTCCTTGCAAACTGATGCAGTGACCCTTGGATCTGGTGATGCTGGGCTAGCAGAGGGGAGGGAGTGGGGAAAGTAGAGAGTGTTGCCAGGGGTCTGAAGGGTCCAGAATGGCCTTTGGGATGCCTGGAATGGGGAGAGCCTGTTTGGGCGTAGTGCTGGGAGATAGGAGATCTTGCTTCTTCCCGAAGAAGTTGAGTGCTTTAGCACCCCATAAGTATTATGGGATTTGTTGTTGTTGTTGTTGAGGTGGCCAGAGTTTGTACACAGCGCTCTGCAGAGGAGCTTGGTGACGCTATCCCAGCTTGCGAGCACAGGAGATAAAGCTAGTGCAGTCCTGCTCTGGGAGCAGCTCTCTTGCATGGCATGTTTTCTGTGGCCTGGGAGGAAGGAGCAGGGTCATAGTGAAGTGAGGAAAGCGGTT
Source organism: Eurystomus gularis (assembly GCA_013400335.1). NCBI lineage: Eukaryota > Metazoa > Chordata > Aves > Coraciiformes > Coraciidae > Eurystomus > Eurystomus gularis. The sequence continues at coordinate 272,918 of VZZY01021104.1, read as the reverse complement.
GTGACTGTAGAAGGGCAGAGAGATGGTGTCAAGCCTGCGAGTCTCTGGAGTGGGGGAACACAGCGTTAACTTTAATGTCTTCTTTCTGCCAGGTGCAAGTATGTCTGCTCTGGTCCTCACTGCCTGTATCATCTGGTGTGTCTGCTCAATTAAGTCCAACAGACACAAGGATGGCTTCCACCGCCTCCGGCAGCACCATGATGATTACGAGGATGAAATCCGCATGATGTCTACTGGCTCCAAGAAGTCCCTCCTGAGCCACGAATTCCAGGATGAAACAGACACTGAAGAAGAAACATTGTACTCCAGCAAACACTGACACCACCCCCGGACAGGAAAGGAGATTTCCCATGGACCAGACCCGGTGGTGGGGACGATCCCTGTGGTTCAGTTTTGAAACATTAGCTTGCAGGATGTGTCCTCCAGAGGCGTGGGTGGCAGCTCCCAACTTCCCTCTATTTGCTCTGTTCTTATGTATGTGCAAATCTGTGGGTGTTGGAGGCTGTGTTCAGGCTAAGGACACAGCTTGTTATGGTTTTGGGTCAAGATCTGGAGGTTCATGTGATGTTTTTGAAAGGCAACTTAACAGGGTGGCCAGCAAAGTACATAGCACTTCCCCAGCATCTCAACACAGCGAGCAGATGGTGGGGAAGTGCCCCAAGACCTGCATGGCGTCATAGTTACAACACTGCAAAGCAGTTTCTCTACCTGTTTTGATTTTGTGTTTTCCACTCTGCTTGGGGGAAGCCAGGTCCTTCACTTGACTCCATGTTCTGCAGAGCAGTCCTTGGAAGAAGATGAAAAAAGGCGCCTTTGGTTAGCTGCTCCCTTGGAGCTTTTCCCCACCGTGAGGTGCTGTGGCCTGTCATGATCTCCAGGTTGTGGAGCACCTCTGATGTGTTTCTAGTTCCAGGCATTGACTTGGCATCCTGAAAGCTGGGGGAGATGACATCCATTCTTGATGTGAGCTGGAGAGAGGAGCAAATGTCACTGAACCCTGACAAAGTTCAGTTGCTTTCCAGCTCTGGTACTGCTGCTCCTGACTTTGGGGGAAGAAAGAAACTGTATTCCCATCACCCCTGGTTGCTTTTCGTTTGTGTGGTAGACTTGGCCTTTGGGGTCTCCTGTGAGCGTTACAGCAGCACAGTGTCTGAAAGAGCAACTGAAGGTTGTTCTGAGCAAATGGATAAACTGTGTGGTGGGTACTGTAGAAAAGCTGTCAGTTCTGACTCCATCTGATCAGTTTTGCTCAAGTCCAACACTATTCAGGAGTGAAATCTGACTACTGCTTTGTATTTGAGCATTATTGGAGCATCAGGGAGAGCTCATGGGAGTATCCATGGCCCAACTTCAGTCAAATCTTGGAAAAAAAAGCTCCACCATCTGCCATTTTCCACCTAATACCACTGAGTGATCAGAGCACTTTGGAAACACGCTGTCATCAAGCTCTGGTGGTGGTAGGCATCAAATCAGCCGGCTGGTTTGGCTCTGTTCTGCTACTACAGCATCTCCGAGGTGTGTAGCAAGAGCTCCACCTGCTTGTGTGTCTGCAGTTGTGTGTACTGCTGTGGGGGTGTGGGTGCGGGGGGGTGAGCAAGGGCCGAACGGCGGTGCTGAAGGAGAGGGGAGAAGCAGCCAAGTTCTGTTCTGTAGCACTTGGCAGGAGGTTGGAAAGAGGAGCCACGACACGCATCCCCAACACATGTTGGATTTGTGGGGAATAGAATGGATCTCCAGAAGGGAAGAGTGGCTGAAACATTTGATTTCCAAAGCCTTTATGCATCTCTGATGTTCCTGTGCTTTCTGGGCAGAAGGCTGGGGTTAGAATAGGCACTTATTGTCTTGCTGCTCATTTTCTTTTTTAATTCTTGCCCTACTGACCTGAGCTCCAGGGTGCAGGAGCCTGCCACAGCAACGTCTTGGGCCTCAAGTTCGCCCAGAGCTGATCTGTTCTCCAGCAGCCTGGGGAGGTCCACTAGTGAAACCTGTACGTGGTGTTTATGGGTGGGTGTTTGCACACAAATGTATGACGGGGTCTGTTCTGCAGGTCTCTGACCTGCTTGTCTCTGGGGGAGCAGCACTGTGGGCTCCCTGCTGGAGGCTGTTAGGCCATGTTACCTGGGAAGAAGCTGTTCCTGGCCTCTGTGTGTGGTAAATGCCCTTCCAGAACCACCTGCCTGTAGCTGTGCTTGTCATCTCAGCTGATTTTGTGCAGCTATCTGGAGGGACAAAGATAATAGGCACCAGTATATGTTTTTCCCTGTTCCTTGGGGAATTAAATTGCAAGATACATGGTAAGATCTGGCTGGGGAGGTGTGCTGGGAACAGGGAGAGGAGGCTGAGCATTCCCCGTGCTGCCCTGCATTGCTGTGGTGCGAAAGCTGCTCTCGTTGCCCCTGTTGTGTAGGAGCCATGAACATCTCTGTGCCTGCTCCCAGCTCACCGTGCCAAGCAGGGGATGGGTTTGGTCGTGGGCCATGACCCTTTGCCACGTGTGATGGGCTGCAGCACACCAGCATGTGGTGGTGATACCCCTTCTTCTGAGGACTTTGACAAGACCCACAGCAGGGGTTTTATATTCAAGTTGAGTTTGCAAAAGGGCTCTTAGGGCTTTGCTTGATCTGGCAGCAGGTACCGGGCTGAGCTGGCCTTGCTTTGTCCCACTAGCAGTAAGTCTCGCTGGGAACTGGCCCTTTCTGAGAGTGTGTTTTGCGGTTAGCTTGGACCGGGCGCCTGGTTTGAAGGTGGGTGGATTGGAGAGGTTTTGCAAACGTGTGACTTTCCTACGCAGCAGGCCCAGGTGGGATGTCTGGTCTCGCTCTGTGCTTGGAGCCGCAGCGAGGAAGCGCCGGGGCTGTTCCTGGGTCAGTCTGTCCGTCCGTCCGAAGCGCCTGCCCTGCTTTTGACAAGGAGCTGGTCCCCGCGGGCGCTTGTCCCTGGAGCGTGTCGGTCTGTGCACTGTGCCTTCAAATGGACATTTTCCAAAGGGACTTGAATCGCCTTCTCCCGGCAGCGGGGCGGCGTGAGGCGAGGCCCGGCCCTGCCCTCGGCCACGCCCTCTGTTTTTTACCTGTATACTGAGATCCAATTATCTGTATAAAACTATTTTGATGTCCACCTGGGTCGTCATGTTCTTCCTCCACCGGGCGGGGGGAGCTCGGGGCTGCAAGGAGGGCGCTGGGCGGCCGGAGGGCAGCGGGGCCGGGGCCGGGTCCCGCCCGGTGCTCGTTCTGCTCAGGGGCCGCCGGGGCGA
>VZZY01021104.1:213323-269455 GCA_013400335.1 Eurystomus gularis | reverse complement strand
CAGCCATGAGGCGTCGGTGTCCGGCTGAGCCCCGCGGCGGGGAGGCGCCGGGGCCCGCGGTGCACCCTGGCGGTCGTGTGGGACAGGGCCTGTGGGTGCTCAGCCGTGGTCCCCTCTTCCAGCGTCGGGAGCTCCCTCCCTTGCCCGTTGTCGGGCCCCCCTCCTGAGGGGGGGTTCTCCTCTCTGGGGCTCCCGAGCGGTCGTGAAAACGCTGCCCCCGAAGGCGGGCGGTCCCCGTGCGGGTTTGTGACTTCTCCCCGGCCCTGGGCCGCCCTGTGCAGATCTCAGGAAGCAGGCGAGGCAGCTGGAGAACGAGCTGGACCTGAAGCTGGTCTCCTTCAGCAAGCTCTGCACCAGCTACAGCAGCACCCGAGACGGAAGGCGCGACAGGTATAGGTACTAACCCATTTCTTTATGTCTTAAACGTTGCTTGTGGTACTTGATTCACTGTTATAATTCGCTGAATGCTAGTCCCACCTGTGGCTTATATACTTAGCTTCTTAAGAAGCTTATTTCAGCACTTCTTGATGCCGTGATGCTGGTGCTGGTCTTGGCTGAACGCTGCTGGCGTGTGAGTCAGAAAGGTGTGTGGGCTGCACTGGTGCTTCGTGAGAGCGTGTGCGCCAAACTTCAGACTGTAACTGTGGGGTTAGCATGCGAACTGGTGGTAGAGCTCTTTAATGCGTGCTGCATTGGCTTATTTTCCAGTTTTTCTTGTATTAACCTAGTAGGGGGTTTTCAGGGACTTCAGTATTAGAGGAGTTTTGTCTTACGCCTCCCAGGTGAGCTGGTTTATTTGTAATTGCTTTTTTAATGAGAGGGGAACTGGAGCACTGAGCGGCTGTGAGTGGTCCAAGGTTGTGCAGGGGACTAACCCTCTCTTCAGAGGGGCAGCTGCTTATTTCTGGCTTTCTCCTCAGATCAGTAGTAATAGTGAGAGCCATATATATGGTTTTATTTTTATATATATGAGCTAGAGAAATACATATGTGTGTGTATGTGTGTATATATAAGTAGTTTCTGTTTGCTTTAGGCAGATTCACGTTTGGCTGAAGAATTGATGTAATAAAACTTTTCAAGCCTTTCTTATGGGCCAGAGTGGAGGTCTTCCTGCAGTTCCACAGCACTAATTATCCACTTCTCTGTCCTTGTGCTTAGCCTTCAAAAAGTACAATTCTTTGCTTATTAACTGTGGGTCCCAACACCGTGTATCAGCTGTGAGTGTGACTCCTGTATGTGTGTGTGCTGATCTTATTTACTTACTTTGATGACTGAATAAAATTTTGAAACTTTCTGTGAATTTCTGGTTCTGGAAGCCCAAGAGAACCTCAAGAATAATCATGTCATTCTTGAATCAGAGTCCTAGTCTTGCTCTTATTTCTGGCTCTGGGCTGTTACTTGCCGTGTAATCTAACTGGTTTTGTTATTTTTGTTGTCCTGTGTAAAATTTACTTCTCTCCCCCTAGTTATGGTGTCTTACCAAAGCAAAGAGTAGTCTCTAAAAGGAATTAGTTGTCGTACTTCTGCAGCTTGGCATCCTAAGTGTTTTGCTTCTGTTCTGTTGCTTAGATCTGAATTCTCTTTGTGTGTTTAGTTTATCTTCAAAAGCATAAGGAAGATGTACGGTATGAAACTGTAATTGTGAAAAATTATGCGGTTTGTATTGCTCTGTAAAACACTGATTGCTTAATAGGTCAGTGGGTTGTCTTAGCAACGTGTTATTAAGGTGTAGTGATGTAGCTGGTGTAACATGCTAATAGTGCAGTGTTCCTTCCTGCCAGTAAATAAATAAATTGAACTTAAAAGTTGGGGAGAGAACGGCATTGGCGTTAGACACGTGCTGGTAGCAGACAAGTGGCTGTTGTCAGATGTCTCTTCCAAGAAGAGGTTACGTTTTCCCCAAGTCCTACTGTGCCATTAGTTCAGATAAGTTAAAGGCATGTATGGTAAGAAAAAGAATTCTTCTGAGTTTAATCTCTGTAGGAAACCTGAGAGCAGAGCCTGCCAACACCTACACTAGTGTTTCCCTATTTCTTGCATTCATTTTGTACTTTTCAGTAACTGCTGCTCCTCCTCTTTTTCCGTAGCTCTGACACAACTCCTCTCTTAAATGGATCAAGCCAGGACAGAATGTTTGAGACCATGGCTGTGGAGATTGAACAACTTCTGGGAAAGGTAACTCGAGTTATTGTGGTTTTACTTCGGTATCTAGGGGGTATCACAGCACAGGTTTCTGCGATGAACGTTAGCAAATACTAGTGTGGGTGTTGGACAAGTGTTTCTAAGGTACGTGTCTGTCCTCAGAACGAGCTCCTTCAACTTACGCGTTGAAACTTCCTTAGCAGAATTAGCTATTTCATGGGTTTGGTGCTTGTGTGTTGTTTGTGTTTTTTTTCCTCTTCCTCTAGCTTACTGGAATAAACGACAAAATGGCAGAATACACAAATAGCGCAGGAGTGCCGTCCCTGAACGCTGCGCTGATGCACACGTTGCAGCGTCACAGAGACATACTGCAGGTAACAAACGCGTCTCCTTGCTTTTGTTGTGCTGCTTTGTTTGGAATAATGATTAGCAGTGCTGATGTCACGGCATGTCTGAATGTCTTACCAGAAGATTTAAATGCAGCTGATCCCATCTCGCTTTTCTTCTCTCCAGTCAATGAACTCTGAGTTGACAAAAGAGCATTTTTTGATGCCATATTGGTGATGAGCTCCTAGCTAAGAAAGAACAGTAATAAGTGTCATCTTGTGTCTTTGTCTTTGTATAGCAGAAGGGGAAGGGTGCTCTAATGGGTTATCTTCTCTGTGTGGTCTGTTACCTGCAATATGAGAGGGAACATCCCATTTAAGAGAAGAAAATAATTATAAAACCACCTAAACAACTAAAGGGAGTTGAAGGAAATGGATGGCTGAGGCTACTCAGTGTTATAAATCAACAACATTCCAAACTAGTGATGTTTCCATGGCATAGCAGTGTTAAAAAAAATGCATGTTTTATTATTTATTGGCTGGTCATATGCAACTTGATTTCTGTTTTGTTACATACACAACACACAATATAAAAAGCACAGTGTTCTGTATAAGCTGTGGCATTTACATGCAAAATTCTGCCAAATGTTACAGTGGTTTTGGTGGACACCAGTTGCCAGTTAAATTGGTTATCAAGAAGCATTAGCTGCCTGAAATGTTTTCAGATGTAAAATCGAACATTTAAAAACCAAAAAGTTGTCCTCACTCTTCAGAAAAGACTTATTTTTTTTCCTTTTTTTTCATCTGGTGTAACTTAACAAAGTAAACCCAGGGACATCTTCACCACAGCAAACAAGCAGGTTTTACTGGGGCTTCTGGCTCAGCCAGTAATGGGAGATTCAACACAAAATGGTAATTCCTCAGAAAGGTGAAGATGTATGAAATTGGGACAAGGAGTTATAGGAGATTTCCCTCCATGACTTCAGCTGTAGCTCTCAGAAGTTAGGAACTACTGCAAGAGGCGTGACTTTTAAAAATATTTTGCATTAACTTCCAAGCGTTTTTAATGTTACTCGAATAAGTTGGTCTCACACTTTGTATTAGAGAACGGTTAACGTTTTAAAAGATGGTCGGATCTTACCTGGGTATATTGTTTTGTTAAATTGATCTCACGAGCCTCATTTTGGAGTAATTGTTTCGTTACAGGACTATACGCACGAATTCCACAAAACCAAAGCGAACTTCTTGGCAATACGAGAAAGGGAGAATCTGTTGGGATCAGTACGGAAAGACATCGAGTGAGTCTCCCTGTGTGTCACAGCCGTGGCCTGGCGCTCTCCTCGGAGGGAGAGGGCAGCAGCCCTCCTGTGGGAAGGAGAGTCCTTGGCGTAGCTTCTTCATCTGTGCTCTGAACAAAGCAAAAAAAAAGTTACTTCAAATGACAATTTTTATTAAGGCGGTGATAAGATTCTGTTTTGGTTTGGTGGGGGTTTTTTTTTAACTGAAAAGGAATTAATGGTTTAAAGTAAAACTATCAAGCTATGTCAAATCACATTTAAAATGTCTGGAACTTTTCTATTTAGTCACTTCCGAGTAACAAAGCATAACGGGTATGCAAATCAGTTAACGTTCTCTAGTGGAAAGCCTTTGGAAAAAATGTTTTTCAACTCATGATTTCTTTTTTTTATTCTTTTTTACATTGTAGGTCATATAAAAGTGGGTCTGGAGTGAATAACAGAAGAACAGAACTTTTCCTGAAGGAACACGAACACCTTCGAAAGTAGGTGTTATTTGTTTTTTACTTCTGTTGAAGGTGTCTAAGGTCTCCTCTTGTTTTTTCAAGGTGAAGGCTTTGTCCTGTGGTAAATAATGCCCACAGTTAAAGTTTTGTGCTGTTTATTCTGTGCCAGTGCTGCTACTTATGCAGCTGGATAAACATCTGTTGCTTGTGCTGCCTGTGAAATGCATGTGGTGGGTAGTAGTGACGGTGTTTTTCAGACTTCAGGATCTTGTCAGCACTGCGTGCTGTATATATTTTGTTTTCAGTGGGGTTTCACAAGTCACTTGTGACTCAGACTTCATGCTTGGCCACGTCTTTACAAGACAATAGATGCCTTTACAGTACAGCGGCCGGGGTAAGGGTTAGAAAACAAAACCAGAAGTCCCAGTGATTCAGCTATTTCTCTTTCCTCTTTATTTGTCAGTCAGGCAGAGAAGAACCTTTCTTTCCTTTTGTCTCTACTGAATGTGTACAAAAGGGGATGGAAAAGGCTAATTCCGAGATGACCTGTGCACTTAAACCATGGTCAGTTTGCAGATATTTATTGGCCTAGCTGAAAAAGCAGAAAGCACTTTCTTTTTTATTTGTGTTTATTAGATTATGAGCAGCTGCCTTGTGTGTTCCCCAGTCAGCAAAAGCAGGATGCTCTGCAGGGAGAGCACAGGAGGGTTTGTGTGTTCTACGTGGTTGGGAAGCAGCAGTGATTTTCATGTGTTCTTGGCTGTGGTCCCGCCACACTTCAGTCCTACACAAGAGGGCAGGCTTTCGTTGAAAATAAATGCAGAATGACCCGTGGCTTTCTCAAATGTGCTTTCTTAAAGATAACTTCAGCTTCTAGCCAGAGATGCACAAAAAGCTTTTACAGGAAATTAAATTAATTTTTTCAGCTGGGGCTTACTACTGCTTTATCCTCGGTTTTCCTTAATACCTTGAAAACTTAGAAATTAATTGATTTCCGGCTTGGATTTCTCTTCAGTTTCATTTATTGTTAAATGTGTATGATCAGGAAATCAGCTTTCCAGGAGAAAAAAACCCTCCTAACTTAAATATTTGGGAGGTGAGTGTTGTACTTTGAAGAATCAGTGTCAGTTATCTAGTAAACCTGGTTCTTTCTAGATATTGTGTTTGGGGTTTTCTGTTTTGCTTCAGTTTTTTATTAGTAAATACCTTTACACATTTGGCATTTTGTTCAAGAAAGCTACAAACAAAATATTTCTGGAGTTGTAAAATATACTTCTAAGAAACTGACATTCCTCTGAGGGTGGTATTTTGGAAAGTTTGAAACAACAAAGGGAGAAAAACTTAACATTTTGTAAACATTATCTGGCAGATGTCTTCAGAATTAGAGCCTTGCATTTGCTGAGGCATTGATTACCTTGATCTTGTTAATCATACTAAAGTCCCCAGCACGTTTTTAGGGTAAAAATGCATTAAAAGAATTAAATAAGGCAGTTTCAGAAACAGTTAAATGAGTGATTATTTGAAAATGTCAAGACTGATAAAAACCCAACCAAACCCGTGACACTGAGAAAAAGAAAACAAGAAATAAGAGTGAGTTGGAGATCCTCAGGAAACAGAGCCAGAACTAATCCGGAATACGACTGCGTGGTGGAGATAACTGCAAGGTGTGTGAAGAAATCTGGTGTAGAAGCAAAAGACAACCTTGGCAAGAAATCAAAGCGTGCAAGATGTTCAAACTTTAGAATTATCAGTAAGCTCAGAAATAGATACTGGCAGAGGAAATTATTAGAGAGTTTCAACATATTTGTCTTCAGAGAAAGCAGTTAATGAGCTATTAATGCCAAAAAAGGTGTGAAAGCTAGAAGAAGGTCCCGAGAAATCTCCAGGAGCTGGCAGATGATGCCAGACATGCTTCTAGGCTAATCTGACAAGCTTTACGTGAGTCTTGATGCTGGATATTTGCAGTGCAGTAAACCCTGGTGCTGGACTAATTGATAGAACTACATGATAAATAAATATACATTGTCACAAAGACACAACAGAATAAAATGTGTTTAGTGAAGTTGTGAAACCTATGAAAAGAGCTTGAAAAATGGAGATGGGAACATAAACTTTGCAAGTGTATTATTATATCACAGAATCCCAGACGGGTCAGGGTTGAAGGAGCCTCTGGAGATCATCTTGTCCAACCTCCCTGCTCCAGCAGGTCACCCAGAGCAGGGTGCCCAGGATCACATCCAGGCGGGTTTGGAATCTCTCCAGAGGAGACTCCACAACCTCTCTGGGCAGCCTGGGCCAGGCTCTGCCACCCTCACAGCAAAGAAGTTTTTCCTCCTGTTCAGCTGGAACCTCCTGGGTTCCAGTTGGTGCCCGTTGCCCCTTGTCCTGTCACTGGGCACCACTGACAAGAGTCTGGCCCCATCCTCTTACTTATTTGTAAGTGTTGCTACAAAGTAGTGAAATAATGCCACAGGAATGACATATTCATATCAAATATTAGTGTTCGCTTGGCCTTGACCCTGCTTAGTTTATGATATTAAGTACTTTAACCCATTACATATTTATTCCACGACCTGATAATGGAGCGGGGATGAGCTCTTAGCCCACTGCAGAGTACCAGACTTGTCTGTTGGCCTTTTTCTTTATGCACTACCATGTGAGACAGGATAAGCGGAAACTTGACTTTACTCTTGGCAGCATTTTCCGTGACTGCTCTTCCCAAAGCACGCTGGCAGCCCCAGGCAGTGATGTTTGTGGTGGTACCTCGCTCGGGAGTGAGGGGAGGAGAGCCAGAAAGCTCTTCTCCGGGGGGCACTTGGAGAGAAGCTGAACCTCTTTTTTTTTTTTTTTTGCCAAAATCTTCCTTATTATTTTTCTATCTCATTTTGAACATCATGAGGAATGACAGAGAATCTGTCTTAATTCCACATACATAGGTAATCATAAAAAAGAAGTAATAGTAAATAAAAAAAAAATCTATGAGTACCAGATTTTGATGAATAAAAAGATCCAACGTACATTAAGCACCGAGGGAACTGGAACAGCTGAAGCGTGCGCAAACCCTTGCTACGCCTTACATAAAACTGCTGTCCATTAAGCCGTGAGGATGGCGCATCCATTTGGATTCCCTTTCCCTGGGTGGGGCTGGCTGCTGTGTCAGTGCCGCTGGCACAAGGGCGCTGTGCGCTTCCACCTGGGGATCGCGGCGCTGCCGGGGCAGCCCTCGGGCTGGGGACACAGCCCTCGGGCTCTGCGCTGCCGCACCCCGGTTCTGGAAGGTTGGAGAAAGCGTCTCGTGTTCTTCTGTCTTTGACTGAAAGCTTCGCTGATGGTTCATCAGCTGATTTTGAGTTTTATTGGGAAAGGAGATTTGTCTGGAAGTTCTACTGATGTAGGTGGGGAGGCAGTTTAAGGATAGTTTTCACCTGCCTCTGGAGAGAAAAACAATAATGCCTTAATTTTTTAATAATAATTGTGATGCCTGTGAATTAAAATGATGCTGGAAGACAGGTCTCGTCGAGTATTGATGCCCTGTTAATATTTTAACCTAATACTTCAGCTCTTCTGGCACAAAAGATGCCTAAAGAAATACCAGATCTGGTGCTGCCATGCTTGCAGTTGGTTTTGGAATGCTCGTCTTCTCGGCTCTGCGCCAGTCAGTGACGGTGTTTGTCTCCTCTTTTCCATTTGTATGCTTTTGGCCAGGGAGGTAAACAAGCCATCCTTTTTCTTGTAATACTGTTTTCCATCTAAAGAAAACAATTTTGATGAATAGATCCAGCTTAGCACTTGAAAAACTGCTCTGAAAGTGCTGCCTCAGAGGAAAGAGTCCTGTCAGCTTAGTGTTTGCCCTGAGAAATTCTGCAGTTATTGATGGGTTACAGTGTAAGTCAGCAAAGAAGGGACTAATGTGTTTGATTAAATTTGCAATATTGCGCATGTATGGGAGTGAAAATTCCCCTTGGGTTAGGGCTGCATTGTGTGTGACTGATACCAGGTGATACTGATGAATCTGCGAAAAAATTGATGAAGGCTTCCAAGGTTTAGATCGAAATTACGGATTTTATTACCTGTGATGAATTCCTTGTTAAACTAGATGAAGACTAGACTGCTGCTGGTCGCCAGCATTTGCTGTAGTAGATCTGTTCTGTCATTGTAGGGCTACTATGTGACTATTGCTTTATTACTGAGCTCCAGCGCTCAAAAATCAGACAGTTGTCCTTTTCCAGAAGCAGTGCTGGTGGTGCAGCAGGTGCCTGTGCTGGTGCAGGTGTCATTAGCTGTGTTTAATTGCTGCAGGGTGACTGCACGGTTCCGGTGAGCGTTGCTGTGCAGGCTCTCAGCCTATCCGGTACAAAAAATTTTGGCTTAGAGTATCAGGTGTAAGCGATGCAGGTAGAGGAGATGGATCTCCTCAAAGCGTTCAGTCTAGCTGAGGACATAAACCACCCCTGCGTGTCTTAAAATGGTCAGCACTGGGAACAGAGAGGGCAGGGCTGCCGCAGGAGGTGGGTGAGAACCTCTGACGGAGAAACGGAGGAGAGCAAACAAATGAGAGGGATGTGTTCTGTCTGTGGAGGAGAAATGAGGAATAAGAGAAGTGAGCAAAAGAAATAACGGGAATCTGCAGCAGTGATGTAATGGTGCGATTAATAATAGATACCTGCTTCATGGAGGTGATGAGGGTAAATTAATGTTTGTGCAGTGCTTCATGTATGTGGAGTACTAAATCTTTTTATTGCTGTTCCTGCATTTCATTTTTCAGCAGAACTATTTCAAATTTCCTGTTGGTGTTTGGGCAGAAATGGCCACGTTCAGTAGAGAAAAATCACCAGGAAACTGCTTTCAGACTTTGTCAGTAATATAGTCCAGGTCTTAATAGAGGGAGGGACTTGTTGGTGCATTTTCCTTTAAGTATTGATGTTACTTAGTTTTTTACTTCAGTAGCGGTTTGCACAGAGAAGTCAGCTTAGTGAGATGTGGAGACACCTTACAGGGTTTTTGTTACAGGTCTGTTGATCTTTTGGAAAAAAGCTTCCATTTTCTACCTTAATTTAATTTCCTTTTCTTTTGTTATCACTGTTCTCTTCTCCACACACCCTGATTTCCATTCGCTGTGCTGTTGCTGCTCAGGTTCTTCTGGATTTCCATGGACCTTCAGTATTGGATTAAAACCAGAGAACTGCTGGTTTCTCCCCTTACACCTCTCCCTCGCCTCCGGTTGCAGGGGGAGGATGCCCAGATGCCTGGGCCGTAGCTGCTCTGGCTGACACATGGTTCCCCGCCGCAACTCCTTCATCTTCCCTTGGAAAGATAGAGGCTGTAGGAAAAAAACCGAATCCCCCAATTCCTTTTTCCGCCCCAAGGTGCTTGAGGAAGCAGCAGGAAGGGATGAACCTCTTCCCTGGGTGCCTGCTCTGCAGCCTCAGAACTGCTGAGCTCCTCTGTAGTCAGGCCCAGCGAGGACTGATTTGGTTTTTCTTTTTTTAATGGCAAAACTTGCCTCTAAATTCAACTTATTTTTTGTTCACGTCAAAGCAGGATGTGGTGTCTTCTTCGTCGCTCCATTATCTTACTACAGATTTTAACCGCTTGATAATGAATCATTTTCTTTGCTTTATAGCAGTTATGAAAACACAAACCAGATCTGCTATGAAGGGTCAGCACACGCTCTCCATGCCCTTGCTTTGCACCGTTTGCCAACACGACACGAACACGGTGTCGTTTGGCTGTGGCCCGGCTGTGCAGCAGTGATGGAAGGCTGCAGCTTTGCTGTGGGGCTGGAAGGTACAGTGCGAGGAGAGATTGAAGAATCTGGGTTAAAATGTTTCTTTGCTGGCCATTAACTGCAACAGCTCTGGCAACAGTGTGTCAGTGTTTTCCCAAATACCCTTGGCTTGTTCTTTTCCTTGCTGGAATAAGGAAGCTTGAGAGAAGCTATGGCATGAGAAGCGCATGCTAGTTCCTCAGCCAGCCAGTCACGGTGGCTGCAGTAATTAATTACCTGACTGACTGACTTGCCGTTGAATATCCATAACATGGGCTTTTTAGGCCAGGCTGTAGACTCTGTCTGAGCAGCAGCATGAATAAAATGGTTTTCAAGGAAGGGATTTGAACAAAGGAGGATTTTTTTGGTATTGCAGAAGCTTACTCAAAGATGCACAATAGCTTCTACTGTAATCCTGTTTCAAAACAGGATTCTATTTTCTCTTTCTGCCCCGTCTCCTATTGCTGCAGATCTTCTCAATCGCAGCTATGGATCAGTGATTCCCTCCTTTAGCCTTATCTCTGCGTGGGGTTCAGTGGGTTTTATCTCCAAGCCTGCTGGCAGAACCTCTGTCTCTTGAAGATTCATGGCAGAATGACACAAGGCCACTCCGTGAGCGGCTGCATCGGCTTCTCCTGTAACAACCCCAGGCTGAATACAAAACTCAGGCACAGCATATACTTACCTGCCACACCAGACTGAGCACAGCTTCTCTCTTTTCTTATTTTAATAGTAAATATTGCTTAAAAAGGGAGACAGTTCATGTCTTCTGGAAAAAAAAAGAACCTTCACTGCTTATTTGGTGTCTGTAACTGTATGACTGTATGAGCAAGTTATTGAAGTAGTTTAATGAGAATTTGGGGATGTTCAAAGCTTGCAGGCAATGAAGGAAGATGTTCTCATGGGTATTGTTATTATTTATAAATAGCTTAATAAAAGAATGTGAAAATCAGCCAAGCACTTCAGGATTTAAAAGAGGTTTTCCCTCTAAAAATAGCTTGAGCTTCATTAGGGTAAAATCAACTAGTGCTTTTCATCTTCCTGTGCTTCATTTAGGACTTAACCAAACCTGCCCGAAAACACCAAACCAAGATTTATATTTGTCTCACAAGGTTTATTTGCTTTCCATATAGTTGGATTGCTTTAAAAAATACTGTAATCAATAATTTCCCTGACACTGATGACTCTTGTGATGTGTTTATATCTCGTATGTCTAAAATGAATGATATTTGAAGAAAGGCCGGGTGGGGAACGCTGCCCCACCAAAGGAAAAAAAACAACGAGCCCACCACACACGCCCAAAACCCATTTTGGTGACTTCCTTTGTAACTTCCAGTACAAATTAAATCATCCAGGTGACAAAGGATGCAGTCACACAGGGATAAAGCACCTCAAAGTCATTGTTTGCTTCTCATCTGTATAAAATGTGAAGGTTTATGCATGAACTTCCATGTACCCCTGGGAAAGAGGCTACAGAAACTCTCCGAGGTCTTTATGGATGTCTGCAGAAACTAAAGAACAAACCCTCACAACACGGTGTGAGAGATGGTCTGAATCTATCCCAGAAAAAGGGTGTTGGGACTAAAACGCACCCCTGGTTCTTGCTTCTGGGCTTTACCTTAGAAACAACACGATGCCCTTGATTTGGGAAGAGGGAGGGATATAAAACCACACTTCAAACTTCAGAGCTCTGCCTTTGCTTCTGAAGTTTCTTGCTCATTTCAGAAATAAACAAGTCAGTGATGCATGTTTTATTTGTTTTTAGCTTTCCTTTCAACACTGTTTCTTAACTAGGGCAGCTCCCCCCCCCAAGGTCTGTATTGAAATTAGGACTTTGACAAGTACTGAAATCCTCCTTACATGGGTTGGTTCTGAAAAGTAGGTGCATCTTTTGAACAAAGTCAACAATTCTGGAGTTTTATAGAATTTTCTTTTGTGGAATCGGAGACTCACTTTATTATTCTAATGTGGCATGTCATGTTTGTTGGCAGTGTGGCTGTGGACTTTGTTATTCTTTAAGGCCAGAAGTGCTTGCTTGTTATTTGCTATTGGAACCTCCAGTGAAAACAAGCTGTTGAATTTCATTCCATGTGTATGGATGTGATTATTTCCATTTTTCTCAAATACAGACCATACATCTGGGAAGTTCTACCATCACTGTATAAACATCATTCTTGAGTTTATTTAATTGGAAGCTCTGTACTAAGGCATCAGAATGAGGTCCTCCTTGTTCTCGGCTGCTGAATGGTAGGCTCTGCAGGTATCAGCGTGTCGCTTTACCAGCGCTTTGGTAAAAAGCATCGACTCTCATCTGCTGCGGCCACATACTTTCTAGCAAACCCGTGATGGTAAGCAGAGCAAATCCAAATTCCCCCTAAAGCAGGCCTATTTTAGACAGTTTTGCTTAGAACTTTTCAGGGATCTTAGTTCTGTTGTCAAGTGAAAGATGCAGAGAGCTTTCCTCTCACTTGAGAGACTTGTTTATATTGAGTGTAGTTGCGGTTCTGGAAGAATGAGTTGTGTTCAGTCTTGGATAAAAAGACAAGCCTAAGAATGCAGTGGAATTGGATCAGAAGAAAAATGTTGACATCTGCACCCATTAATGAATTACATCCTGAATTTGTGGTTTAAATGTAGTGTGTACTTTATGTTTTGAACCACGGGTGTAACCTGGGGAGGAATAACCCCCTGCACCAGTACAGGTGAGGGGCTGACCTGGTGGAAAGCAGCTCCATGCAGAAGGACCTGGGAGTGCTGGTGGACAAGAAGTTCACTGTGAGTCAGCAATAGGCCCTCCTGGCCAAGAAGGCCAGCGGTCTCCTGGGGTGCATTAAGAAGAGTGCCCAGCAGGTCCAGGGAGGAGGAGATGCTGAGAGCTCTGGGGCTGTTTAGCCTGGAGAAGAGAAGACTGAGAGGGGATCTGATCAACGCTCTTCAATAGATAAGGGACAGGAGTCACAAGGAGTCAAAACTCTTTTCAGTGGTGCGCATCAACAGGACAAGGGACAGTGGGCACAAACTGGAACCCAGGAGGTTCCACCTAGACATAAGGAGAAACTTCTTTCCTCTGAGGGTGTCCGAGCCTGGCCCAGGCTGCCCAGAGAGGTTGTGGAGGCTCCTTCTCTGGAGAGATTCCAAACCTGCCTGGACACGATCCTGGGCACCCTGTTCTGGGTGACCTGCTGGAGCAGGGAGATTGGACGAGATGATCTCCAGAGGCCCCTTCCAACCCCCACCACGCTAGGATTCTGTGATTATATTGTGTAGTTAACTGTGCAGTTTTAAGAATCATTTGCTGAAACGTAATGAAGAGGCAGGTAGATAGTTGTAACATGAGGTACTTGGGCCGAGTCCTGGCTGGATGCCATGCAGCTTTCTCCATCTACCAAACCAACCCACAAAACCACAGCAGGTGAAAATGCAGTTGGGAAGCAGAGTACATTGCTACCAGCGTGTATTTTAGGGTTTCCGACTAAATTAAAATTGGGTTGTCATCTCACTTAATTTCTGTGTTAGCGTCACTGGAAATGAAAAAGATATTAATTGCAAAGTTGTTTATATGATGGGGCTCTTCTGCAAGACATTCCTTGTGTTCTCTTCTTGGTTCCTTAGGAGCGTGTGAGTAGTAGAACATTTTTTAGCTTTGTCTAGCTTTAGTCAAAACCCGCTGAGCTAGAGAAGTGGCACACAATCTTTTTTGTTACAGACCACAACATAAACAGCTTGTGTTCCTTGTAAGTTGTGCATCTACCTTGTCTGTGTGTGTCCAACAGATTAGTACGGACACAGTATCTTGGTAGAGCTCATTTTTCATCAGGTCAGCGTTGGGCAGTGAAGGCTGCGTTGCTTGGTTTTGAGGGTTTGTCCCTTTAGTTAAATGTCTAATCAAAATTGTATGTTTTAAACCCGAGGAACTAATGAAAGCAGCCCTCCCGCAGCACGCCGGTCCTGCACGCAGCACGTCAGGTTGGAGGAAATGCCGATAGAGTCCATTAGTAGGTTACTGGAATTGTTCTGACAGTTGTGGTTACTGATAATGACTTACAGTAAGGCCTGCCCTTCTCAGTTCATTTACCTTTGCTCCTATGGGTAATATGGAGCAATTATATGGGAGGGTCAGTCTCTCCAGGAACTCTCACCACCATGGATAGAGAGCCTCTAGAAACCTCATTATGGGGCTGGTGGTGCCATCCTGGCATCGGTGTAGTGCTTACTAATAGGCAACCAGCCGCTGCACTTCATTTAGGCGATAGGAGCTGTTTTCATTTTCAGTTTTTAACTGCATTCTTTGGGCAAACTATATATTGCCCATCACTGGGAAGGCTCTTATTTCCTTATAGATTTGCTTTAAAGGCAGAAGTATGGCTGTTGCTCACCCTCTTGGGACTCTCAAACATCAGGCACTCTCCTCGGTAGTCCTTCTATGTGCCAAAGAGCTTTCTTGGCTAACTCCTCTTTTTGCAGGAATGTTTCTTTCACTCTGTTGATAATTCTCAGACGAGTCTGTGGAGTTCAGTGGAGGTGCAGATTGTGCCCTTTGGAAATCCAAGAGAAACAACCTCAAAGCTGTGAAGGTGGATCCCTCTGTTCAGGGATCTCCCCGCAAAGGGAGGGATATTGAATCCATTGAATTGTTCTTTGAACTGAGTTAGAACAACTAATCTTTTCGCTGGTTCCAGTCATATGTAGACATGTTTACAGATGTGAGACAGCTGCAAGGAAAGTACTTGTGTTAGCTTATCTGAAGTCCAAATTCTTGGAATCGATAAGCTGTCGAAATGCTTACTTAGTGGTGTAGCTAGAAGTCCAATTTTTAGTGACTTTTGTGTCATAGGATTGTGGCCTGGAGGGAGTAGGTTTCATCTCTGTGCTGAGGAAAGGCTGGGAGCCCTGGAGAAGCCTGAGAGGGGATCTGATCAATGCTGATCAATAGCCAGAGGGCGGGGGGCAAGAGGATGGGGCCAGACTCTTGTCAGTGGTGCCCAGCAACAGGACAAGGGGCAACAGGCACCAACTGGAACCCAGGAGGTTCCATCTGAACAGGAGGAAAAGCTTGTTTGGTGTGAGGGTGCCAGAGCCTGGCCCAGGCTGCCCAGAGAGGTTGTGGAGTCTCCTTCTCCGGAGAGATTCCAAACTCGCCTGGACGCGATCCTGGGCACCCTGCTCTGGTGACCCTAATGGAGAAGGGGATTGCATGAGAAGATGTCCAGAGGCCCCTTCCAACCCCTGCAATTCAGTGATTCTGTGATTTTCCTGGAAATCCTTTGACAGATTCTTCCCTATAGTGAAGAGCATGCCTTTTGCATGTTGGTTGCTTTTTTTTTCTCATGTAGAAGGTACATATGAACCATCTGGAAAGAAAAGAAACCCCCAATAACGTTGGTTAACTCCTGCCTAGAGCAATGGATTATGTTCCAGTGCCTTTCATTCTAGATTTAACAAATTGCTTGCATTGATTAAAACCAACGTGATGTTGTACTATTGTGCTTTTTTTATTTTCCAATTTTGCGACTATTCCTCATTCTTATCGGAAGCAATTACTAAGTGTCAGACTCCCCAACACAATGATCTGCAGAAATAAGCTTACTTATGTGTTTGGCGTTTGTAGGTGTGATGTTGTTAATAATGTTCCCTTGGAGCAAATCTATACATTGACTTAATGCTCCTGTTTGTCCTGTTTGATTTTTGTAGGCTCTTATTTCATTTTGCCTCCCGCAACAAGAGGCGTGAAAACATTGCATCTCCTTAGCCCCCAGACTGATGCTTTAATTAACATTATAAGAGGAACCCACAAAAGACAGCAGTTTGCACGTTGAACCTTTCTCTGCTTTCAGAATAGTTTCTGTGGGAAAACTGTTCATCCCTGAAAACACCCATTTTCCCCCACCTCTTTGGTTTTGGCCAGCTGGCTCTTCTCATGCTGGAAACGTAAGATGCTTCCTAGCCAGATACGTTCCTTTTCCTGCTGTGCTGGAGCGTGCTGCGCCTTCCGAGCAGTGCTGCTCCTCTCGGACAAAAACACAGGAGCAAATTTTGTGGTGTCCTCTTACGACTTTTCTCTCTTTGCCTGTTGTACGCCTGGGTACGTTTGTCTCACCACGCTCTTGTGTCGGGGTCTCAGTCGATGGCTGGGCTTCTACACTGATTTTTGTCTTCGTTAGCCACTGTAGAAGACTGTCCAAACTAGCTACGTGGCTCTGGTGGAATTCACTCTGACACTAAACTGAGTCGAGTTTGAGACAAATCTTACAAAATCTGGAATATCTTCTTTGTTACCAAAGGGGGGAAAATAAAAGTGTTCTGCTTTACATTCTTCTGCTTAAGATCATTAAGCTCTTTAAAAACTTGCTGGTTTTTTAGATGATGAGATAAGTTAATGGCAAATGTGTTGGAGCTGGGTTTTTCTGTGTGTGCACGGCGTTTCTTTCACTTGTGAGTTAGGAATGATTGTAATGATGGGAATAACTGACTTGTGTAAGTCTGATTGGCTTTGTCATAATCTGTATATTGGTGTTAGAATATCAAGTGTGTTTGGCAGTATTTGCATCCCTGGAAGCTCCACGTTGCCTGGTGAGCCAGCACTGTGAAAATACAAAGATTTATGGCAGGCAGTTAGAGTTGAGACTAGCGAGTGATCTTGCAGTTAGAGAGAGAACAAAGCAGAATTATTATTTCTGCAATTATTCTTTCCGAAAGGAAGAAAATAGTTATCAAGTGCAATATTAGTTTGCAGGGTCCTTTAAAATTATTCTTTGTGATAATATTGCCCTTAATTGAATCTGAAGGGTTTAAAGTGTGTTATAAAATGAGTTGTGTGCAGATGAATCCTACTGCTCTGCCGTTTCTCTGGCAAGAGCTTGGGTTGGATATCCAGCTAGTAAGTCAGCAGTAAAATCTCTGGATGTGGGAGAAGCCCAGTCCTCACCTAAGTAACCATCTCTATTACTGAATTTTAACTACATAGAGATATGCTTTAAAAAAAAAATGAAGCAAACATAAAATGCTTTCTTTAGCTGTAAAAGCTTGATGTGATGGGCAGGCTTCTTTTCTGTCCTGGAGGCATATTTCACTTAATTTTTCCTTTGGATTCATTTACCTGTCTGCATATTTAAATGACAAACTGCACAATCTTCCCTGAAGACAGCAGTTGCACAGAGGCCTGATGATTTCATATGCATGACTGCTTCTGCTGGAGTTGTGCCATTTGTTACAGTAGGTGATTGCCTCAGCATCTTTCCTTGTTTCTTTTGTATAGTGTTTTTAAATGGCGTTGTCAAAGTGCCATCTGTCTCGACAGGTGAAAATCCACAGCTATTGAAACAGATGGCAGATCCGATTAATACTGCCCAGAACCAGCGTTTGCTTGCTTGGGTGTTTGTGAGGTAACGTCCACTGCATTTGTTGTCTTTGCTTGGAAAGCTGAAGAACAAAGTCAAGAGATTTAATTGTATTTTTTTTTAAGAGCCTCTTTTTTTGTGGTGTTTTGAATATGTAAGTTAAGCAAAATTACCTCCTCCAATGGGATTTTTTTATTCTGTCAGACAGTTGAGATGAACATTCCTCGTAATTGTGACAATTTCTATTTGCGTAAACCAAGTTATTAACAGTCGGCGATCTGCAAACTTCCCTTGGGTCTCTGGGCTCTGTTGTACTTTGCGTTCCTGATCTTCCTGAAAACTGGCTGTTATTTTCTGTGGTTGTGAACTGTAAAATGGTGAAACAACTGCTTGCTTCTGTTTAGGTATCGCTGTAAGCGAACATTACGATCTGTATTTGCCAAGAACTTTGAAAGACTTCAGGAGATGCTGCACGAGTGCATGTTGCTGCCTTTAGAAAAGCCCCTGCTTAAACGGAACTTCTGCAGGAAGTACTAAACTTGGCAGAACTCTAAGGGATTCTGATGAGCAGATTGTTACCATAAAACAGGGGTCCTCAAACTTTTTAAACAGGGGGCCGGTTCACTGTCCCTCAGACACTGTCAGGGGATGGACTGTAGTTTGGAAAAAAATGAATGAATTCCTATGCACACTGCACATATTTTATTTGTAGTAGTGCACAAAAAACAGGAAAAAGAATGCTGTATCCGGCCCGCGGTCTGTAGTTTGAGGACCCCTGCCATAAAACATTCCTGCTCACCCTGCCTTTACTGCAATTCCAGCGAATGTCTTTGCTGTTCCTGCTGGAGTTTGTTCACCTGCTGGAGGCTTGCAGTGGAAATCCTCTCAGGGCCATCAAAAGATGATGATTCTCAGGGTGGGAAAAAGAAACTAGAAGTTGTGCTTAGTAAATCTACACTTCCCAGCTATTTATTTAAGACTACAAGAGTTAGTTCAGTCTGCCCTTACCTACACGAGTCATTCTGAAGAGAATTCACATGCATTCCATCCTTTTAAATAGTTGGGGTGACCTCTGTGTGAGTTGAGGAACGTTGATGTTGTCACTTCAGGTGCCTGTGAAATGCCGTGTGTTGGCGTGTCCGTGTTTGCTGGTACTGAGAACTGTTTATTTCTGGGTTTATACATTTTTGTTAACTTCTGCCTGTCATCATTGTACAGGTAGCTATGTTTCCAGGGTTTATTTTTGTATGTGTATATATATACATGTATGCATACATACATGTAGAAAAATGAATGCATTCTAATTGAATCTGAAGCTTTTAAATACTTTTTACGTTTACATCTCTGATTAAGTCATAAAACTGCCTCACTGCAGCTTTCTCTAACAGAAAACGCAGTTAGTGCCTCTGCTGCAAGCCTAATTTTCGTGCTCTGAAAACCTTAGAGAACATCCTACTTTGCTTAAGGTCTCTAAGTGTGTTCAACTTCCCTGTCATCTTCAGTTCATCAACATGAAAATACTTTAATTTCATCAGACAAATGGACAAAGAGCTGGTTATGCTGGTGATGACTCGTCCAGGGTAGGATGTTTGGTTTTTTTTAATAGGACTGTTCTAGCAATGTTTTGTTCCACAGAATTTTTATAAGTGTAGCTTATTTCCAGCTAGGCACCCGATATGTCTTTGTTGTTCATAAATTAAAAAAAAAAAACAACAAACAAAACCATTTTTAAAAATGGTGCATTTTCATACACCGTTTGTGCTTTCCAGACTTTGTGATGCCTTTGCAGTTAATTCTCGTTATGTGCTGCCATACGCTTCTCTGTTAGAGACTCAGTGTATGGAAGGCACAATCTGGATTGAATTTTCTATCTTGGAGAATCAGCGATTACAGAAATCTTTAATGCATCGCTTTTCTGTTCTGCTTGCCTTGGGGACATTATCCCAGGCTGTGAGACTTGAGACTGCTTACATCATTTTGTGTACATAGCTATGGTCTTTTACGTCTCCATGCCCGTGGTAATAAATACCACACAGTGAATGAAAACGGTTTCATTTGATTAAACCAATGTACTTGCAACTGATGTGAGTCTTGGGAGCGTGGCTTTGTTTTGGGAGCAGGAAGAATTGTTCCAGTTCCAGTGTTTTCAGCGCTTGCTGCCCCAGTTGAGTCCCTCTCAACTTAAAATTGGGCAAAATATTTTTAGTGCTCTGTGTGCTGTCTCCATATTTCAAGCCATGGACTAGACTGAAATAGCAACCTTCATGTTTTCACTCCTCTTCACAGCCAAAGAAGGACGTTCTGTTAGCATCTCCCCCCTGAGCAGTTTACACACGCGCGCACACGCCGCACAACGTGCTCCTTGGTCGTGGCTCCAGCTGGAGGTGTGGGGGGATCTCCAGAATTTCTGTGGGTAGAAGAAAAGTTCCAAATCGGGCAGCTCCGGCTGAGTCGGAGGCAGAACTGTGCTGCGCCGGCAGCTCTTGATACCTTCCCTTCTTGAGGTGGCAAAACACTTGGAACAAGGAGGGTGGAAGGTGAAGACGGTCGTGCCCTTTCAGTGTCTTTTCATCCTTTGGGTTTGGCAGCAATAAATTCTGCTTTAATACTGGAAGCAATGTTCAGTGCAACATAAAACTTCTTTCTGTCAGCTTGATTTCCTTCTTAAACTGCAAACTCCCATTTTTCGGAGGTATTCTACATGATTTCTGTAAATCTGTGGGATAAACGGAGCAATTGTGAGGATGCGTCGTCGTTTCTGTGCTGTGGGAAGCAGGGACACAGTCACCTCTGTCACTGTTACGTTTGAGATATTGGTTGCTGTAAAACCATGATTAAAAACCTGCCTATACAAAGTTGAGTGCAGAAAAAAGTCCTCTGAGGATCTTGTTTGTCATCTTAACCTCGCACATCGTTTTTACATGAACTTTTCTCTCTGTGCTGCTACGTTTTGGGCTGCCCTTTCCCCAGCGATGCTACGTAGAAACTCCATTAGTGTGTGGCAGCGAGGGGAAGGGGCACATGTTATCAAGGTCTTTCTTACAGATGGTGTGTTTTCTGTTTGCCATAAGCTCTCATCCAGCTCGTATTACTATAGAAAGAACTTGGCTCATTAACCACCGTAAAGCAGTGCTTGGTAAACTAGCTCTTAAGCGGCGTTTTGAGATGTCATTATCTGGAACCAAGTCTCAGCTTTTATCATTAATTACATTTTCGGAAGAGGTGGGCAGGAATGACTAGGATTAAAAAGCAATAAAATTAGATACTTCCTTCTCTAATAATCCTTTCCAAGCTGTCCTGGGCACCTGGTACGCATCAGGCTCAGTTAACATTAATTAACCATGGAGCCCGTTCCTCTTTTTCTGTCTTAGTGCTTTGTGAGTTCTCCTGAGCATCTGCTCTTGCATACAGTTAGGAAACGCTGCTCCCGAGGACACTGCCTGCGTCTTCCCCAAAGGCTCTCTTATAGATATCAAATCTATATAGCAGCAAAAAGTGACAGCATCCTGAAATAGGAAATTCTAAGGACAAATTTGTTGAGGTTTGTATTCTGGCGATCGTTGATTTAATAGGCTAAAATAATACTTAGTGCTTGTTACTTTTTTGAACTTTTTTTTTCTTTTTGTCTTTCAGCTCAGATCGACTGATAGAAGAAACAATAAGGTAGGAATCAACTTACTAATTTCCATTATTTTCTGTACAATCAGCATTTACACTGAATTGTGTGTGAAGGTATCAGTCATTTTACCGATACAATAAGTCATTTTATTTATACAATAACCGTATTGTTACTCATAGGTAGTGTTACAATGAAGTGATGGTAGGGTTTGTGGCTTTTTTCTATTCAATGTTGACATAATCATGTTGCTTCAATACTTCAGTCATCCTAGTTTAGAAAATTTGCGTTTCTGTTCAAAAGTGAAGAGCCCCCACAGAAACAAAGGGAGCGATGGAGCAGAGTGAATCTTGGGTTGGGCTGTTGAGGGCTGTTCCTGCAGTCAGGTGGTTCCTTCTTACAGTGACACTCTTCTACAAGGTGATTTTCTGTAATCTTTCAATGTATTCAGCACCCTGGTGTGCAGCTGATACAGGGAAGGGATTTTACAAGGGCTTGCTGCCGTATAGTTACTTATCTTTTGCGGTTTCTACGTGGTTGGAATACTTGAGTGACACCTTCTCTAGCTCATCTGGACATTTTAGAACCGTAGCCTCATAAATTTCTTCTATCATCTGTGCCCTTCCCAGTCTTCCATTGAACTCTGGGATTTTGCAAACCAACAGTAAGGAGTGCCCAACTTAATGGTTTTAAATTGTAGATTATTGCTTTAAAAAAAAAAAAAGGGAAGAAAGCAAGCAAGATACGCTTTCAGATAATGCATGCACTGGCATAAGTGATCAAGAAGAGTAATTAGAGGTGCAGCAAGGCTCTGTCTCCATTAAGGGCTGGCTAGCTTAACTACACACAGTGGGCTCAGTATAATTAACATGGTGGAAGAATGTGTTAAACCACATTAATGTGCAGTGATGAGCCAGAAATGGTCGGTAAGTAATCTCTGAAAACGTGGCTATAATCTCACCACAGCCTCATAAGGTATTTGCTAAATTCAGCAGTTATTGTGAATATTTGTTTTACTTTGGGTTCTAGTCCTTTCCTGATTTAAAATCCCCTCCTTCATTGCCACGCTTGTAGCCCTGCTTTTCCATCTCATAAAAATACTCAACATTTGTAGAATCTCTTATTCGCTGCCGCGCCAGCGACTAGAGCATTTAACAGCATATGGTGATTTCTTAAGCTTAATATCCTGTAAAACGAATTGTATTTTATCATTTGCACCCTTCGCCTAGCCTCTTGATCGTGCATCATCCGAGAGGCTGAGACTGTGTGTGTGTGTGTGATGAGTGAACCTCTGTGCCGAGTGACCTGTGCAAGGGCACGGAGCCGTGGCAGACGGGGCCTCGGGGCAAGGCAACGGCCTGGACACTCACCCAGGTTCCTCCATCAGCTTGGAGCCTACTCAGAAGCTCCATGGTGCCATCAGTAGGTGTCCTGCATGGTTTAAAGCTGCTTTGAGTTTTATTTCTGTGAGCTGCAGTCCTGTGGTTGACTACAAATCGACTGTCTCCTCTGTGACTGCTGCTCACACCATAATCCCCACCACACGCCTGGGTCAGAGCTCTGTGGTGCCGTTTACCAGAAGCATTCCTTCTGTTAATAAAGGAACTCTGATTTTGAAGAGGCTGGATTTCAGCACTCCCTTTATCAGTAGTAAATGAACTTCTCGTTGTAGTCGTTGCCAAAAACGTTCTGCATTTCTTTTTGTAGAAAAAGAGCCTGTTTAGTAACTTCATTGAGCAGGAAATGGGATTTCATTTGTATCATTGTAATTGAATGCCAACTCTGCTGAAAGCAGGGTGGATTTTTTTCTTTACTCTTTTTCTTGTCATCTCCAGTAATTGCTAATACTCAGGAATGATAGTAATTAGTGGTAAACCCTGCTGCATGTTCTGTTAGTTTTACCAGCTAGACATTTACCCAACTTCTGATTATCAATTGCTTCATTTGTTGTAAACCAGGTAAAAGAGGGAATTGTGCAGGGAAAACTGTTGGATTGCAGATGCCTCGAGTGAAGTGAGATGTAATTGGCTTATTCTGGCTATTGGCTTATTCTGCTCTGTCTTCAAGGTTTCCATCTGCTGTAGTTCATTACTCATTATTTGGGTGTAATTCAGGAAGTCAAGAAAGCACTTTTTATTTTTTTAGGGGTTGTTATGGAGCAGTGATTCTAAACACTGGGAAGCGTTTTTCTGTGCGTGCAGAGGCTTTGGGTGACAAGCCACATACTGGTGCCGCCACTGCCAGGAAGGGGCTCTACAGTTAGCACTGATTCCGAAAGCCTGGCTCTGATTCTCTGTAGAGAAGAGAACCGAAGAAGTGCTGAGCTCGACTCTTCCTGCATGAGGTTCCTCCACGGGAGGCAAAATCTGTGGCAGAGAAGAGCCAGGCACCTAGGCTGGGATGGTGCAGTAACCAAAGCGCTGCGTAGGGTTCTCATTCCAGATGTTTTGTTAGTGCTGAACTGCCACCCAATTTTTAAATGAATTACATGACGTGGGTTCTTACTGCAGCATATTTCTTTCCAGAAACGAGTGGGATGTGATACTTTGTACTGCAGCTCTTTTGGAACAGCTTCGCTTCCCTGGGCTGGAGTTAAATATAAGCATCGATTTTGCTTGATATGTTTGGGGTTCTTGGGTTTGCATTTTCAAACATTATCACTCTTCCAAAATAGCAAATGATTTCTTTCTTGTTTCCCAACAACTTACACTTTTACGTTGGCTCAGTTTGAATTTTTTAATAATTTTGCATGTACAGTGTGACAAGTTCTTAGGATTTTCTTCGTAATGCTATTTCTGAGGCCTGATTCAGGCTGTTTTTTCAGTGTTTGTCTATCAACAGCTTGGACTATTCCACTTCCACTCTAAAACCAGACCAAAACCATAGATGTCATCTAATAATTTTATTTTAGATTTGATTTTTTAAAAGTAGTCTCCTTATGTACTTGGGGTATTTCTTTAGGTGATAATTAGGATTTAATAAAAGGGTTCATTTGCATTGAATCTTGACTTTACAGAATGGAAAGGCACAAGTTGGATTTTTGAGGCAAAATGATTCACATTTCTGAGGAAACATTCCTTTTGTTTTCAGCTTAGGCTTCATCAAAAGACACAAAGTAATTTGGGAGATTGTGTGTATACATGTGCATATATACACACAGATGTGTATTTATAGATGTAATATAAATGTATCTATGTATACACAAAGAATGAGTGATATAATCCAGATTTTCACCAATATAAAACCAGAGCTTGCATTTCCATGCAGAGTCCATTCCCTTAATCATAGACGTCGTCATGAATCTAAATGAGCGAGTATGATTCACGGGAGTACAAAAACGAAGCAGTTTTACAGTAATACATTAATAATTTGATTTTTGAAAACACGTCTTGTTCCTTTAGAGCTTTGTTTTAGTTCTTCATCAATGCAGGTTTGACTGAGCTGCCGCAGCAGGTGAGGCAAGGAGTTGGCTTTTGGGTCTGTGTCACTTGCTGATGCGCTCGGGGGGTGGAAACAGCCGGCAGCTTCAACATTTGTCTAGGTGAAAACACTTTGCTTCCGAGGCAAGCGGCATTAAAAGTGTGTCCCCGCAGGTTAGACCGCGATGACGGCTCTTCGTGTCCGTTACTCTGGGCTTTTTCACGCCCGTGAAAACTGCAGACTGCTGTACAAGAATCAGTTGTTTCGCTTTGGGAGAGAAATTTGGGTGCTTGCGTGCGCACAGCACTGCTGAGAACTCAAGGGCAAACTTGAAATATAAGTGAAATTTTGAGGAAATACGGCCGCAAGCACAGGAATTAGATACTCCTGCTGATCTGTGGAAGGGGTGGGTGAGCTCTTTGTGGCTGTGACATCAGGGTTACCTAGATGAGATTTCTTCAGCAGTGCAGCAACCTTTAATGTTGTGCTTCAGCAGCGCTTTCATATTAAACAGCGAGAGCAGAATACCATCTGGTTTCAGAAACTTGGTTTACACCCAACTCTGGTAGTTCAAGCCAGTGCAGCACTGAGAATAGTCCATGCGAGTTTCCAAACGAAACGTTAAATCAGGGTCATCTTGATCGCAGCAAGGCATTTAATCTTTTATCGTAAATCTTGTGCAGACGTCTTCTTGTCTTTTGTTCTTGAGCTGGGGGGATTACGGAGTTGAGTAATTAAATGGGGCCAATATTGTGAATGGGAAAAATAGGAATTTTTTTTTTCTTTTTTAGAAATGCATTTGTCAGTGGAGAAATGGCAACAGTAAGTCAATGAGCATATGTTAGGGTTGGGAATGAAACCAAAACTGTCTAATGCAGGATATGAGGAAGCTGCAGTGCTTCGCCCTGTACAAGAGCACTCAGCCAGGAGCTGTGTGCTTGCTGGTAGTGTATAAATTTAAATCTCATATAAAGACTTAGATTTACTAGCTCCTGTTTTGATTAATCAAATTCTACATGAAGAACAGTGCTTTATACTGGAGTTGTGACTTGTTAGTGATAGCTAGAATCCAGTTAAACTCTTGTTCATGGCTACCACAATTACATTTCATTACTAGACCGTATCATGTTAAAAATGGTAATCACTACCATTAATTTTTTCTTTTCAATAAATCTTAGCCCATTGAGCTAGATTTTTCAAAATACTGGATGAAAGAAATGAAGACGGTTCCAATCCTGTAATACATCAACTTCAACAGCTCCATCCTGCCTTTTGATATGAAATGGACAGCTTCCCTCCTCAGGTGTTAAAGCAGGAACCTTGTGTTCCATGATAATCTGTAATGATTCTTTCCAAAGGCATCTTGGAGGTGTCTCAGGAACACTTTATATCCTGGCAGTCGTCTTGTATTTTCACTTCTGTAAATCAGTGGATGCCTTAATGAGTCATTGGATGCATCTTAGGAAAACATGTGGCTTAATTCAGGAGTGCTTTGAGAAATGATGTATTAAAACTTCGTCTGGAGAAGCATCAGGTCAGGGTGGGGGTAAGGTAAGAAGCTGTAGGTTACTGAGGAAGCTTTCCTGTGTACAGCTAGGAAATCTTTTTCTTTTTTTTTTCCCCCCATACTAATTAATATTTTCCTTCATACTAATTACAAATTTCCCGAGTGCTCTTCTCAATAGCGAATGTAACAGTTTTGCAAGTTTGTTGCTTTTTACTTTAGAGGACTAAAATACCTTAAAATAGTATCTTGATCGGCCCTGCCAGTGCATCTTGCTCTGTTTTAAAGAATTCGCTCTGTGGAGCTTTTGGAAGAGTTATTTTCTGTGACCTGAAAGCTGGAAGAGCCATAGGCTGGCCCTTATGTCTCACATATGTTTTGGTGATGAACTTGCCTTGCGTTCCAAGGCATTCTGCTACTGCTAAACCCAAAGTCATACCACTTACAGCACTCGAGCTTTGCCTTGGTTTTAGTTTTTTGTGGGCAGAACCAGAGTTGGAAAAGGCAACCTCCACCTGAAAAGATGGTAGCAGATTTTTTCCTTTTCTTTTTGCTTTTTTTCTTCCTTTTTTTTCTATGTGTTTGCCTGGCACATTGTGGGAAGGCTGAAGATACTTTATCAAGGTCTACTTGAGATGGAGCAGGCAGATACAGTGGAAGGGAGCCCAAATGAACTCAGTGCTCCAGAAATTCTTCAGGGATCATTGATCCATGTTGTTTTCTTTCAGATGGTCGTGACCTGTGACACTGACCTTTTGCTCTAAGGCGTGGAGGACAGTTGTTAGGCTTGGCTTTGCTGGGTTTTGCCAGCTATTCTTGGGGTACTGGCTGTAATGTCCTAATAGGGAAGCCAGTGGTGCATCAGATGGTCCAGAGCTGCTCATTCCAGGGGTTGTTTTGTTCAGAGAGAAAATGTGTCAGATGGTCTTTGTTATAAAAACATCAGAAACACCAGTTCTGTGTTTAGTGATTGTACAAATATAATCTGTGCCTGTGACTTTTCCTACCAGTTTTACCCGGAAAGATACACTAAGGTGGATAAGGGTGCTTTTTAAAATCACCTTCCAGTACTAAAATGCCAGGTCAATCTAAATACTTCAGTACTAAGGTTCAAACAAATGACGTTTCAACATTTTAGCTGCTACAGAAAGATAAGCCCAAAGCCTTGAGACCCAGTGAACTCTGTGCAGAGCAGAGCCTAAGGACCACATGTATTGAGCAAATGCATTCAGAGCATTGAGTAGTAAATATTAAGGCTTTGTGTAAAATGTGGCGTTTGGGTTATACTACAGAACTTGAGAAGAATGCTGGGCTGTCATTGTGTGTTTCGGTGCTGTGTACCTGCTGCTCCTTAGAAATAATGCTCACGTTAGCTGTGATTTCCGTATACAGACACGGAGCGTGAGCAAGCGTAAAGTGCTCTGGAAAACTTGGATGTCTGTATTGGGTAAACGAAGCATTCTGCATTTTCCTGTCTATGTGTTCTCCTCTGGAATTACAGCTTTAGTACCCTTTTTCTCATATTTATATCCGTTGTATTGTGTTGTTCCCCTTAACTGTTATTCTTTCAGAGCATTTTCCCTCCATATTTAAGGCTTGCAGACTTGACCAAGAACTTGTTTAAATCGTTACTAATCACGTCGATAGTCAACAGCACTATAGGTGACATTTTCTGAGTTATTACCTAACCACATTGTATTTATGTCCTACTTTGTTTATTTTTTAAAAGCATGCCAGCCAAAGAGAGCAGTATTTGTCATAGTGTTCCTTCTTGAACACCGCATCTCCAGAGCCTAAACATTTCGGTACTGTTTCTCTAGATTAAATGAGCCTGGGCAGTTTGTCTGGACAAAGTTGTTGCATTTGAGGCAGCTGCATGAAATACTGTCTGGGCCTGCAAGTAGTAGCCTACCCTTTCATTTTCCATCCTATAACTCTTGGTGTTATGAGCTGAAGAGAAACTTAAGGTAGAGGAAAATTTTTTGCAGCTGAGTATTCTTCAGGATCTTCATTTAAATGTCTTGTTTTTAACAGCTTCTTTCTAATTTCCTGAATGTATTAAAGTTGAAAGGGAAATGCTGTTTTATATTCACGGGTGTTGTGTTCTTGCGTTTGGGTAGAGTACATACAGCTGGGCTGCCTGTTAGTAAAGACACGGAGTATGAAAACTTAGATACCCATGGATGATATCCTTAATTAGGGCCAAAGCTCAAAACCGTTTTACCTCTGCTATGATGGGAGCATCGTGTGATATGATTTCATTATCCACCAGCTCCCTCTACTCCACCTTACAGAAAACAGTCAGGCTGAGAGACGTCTCAGGAACGTCAGGAAGAGACATTAATGCAGCAGAATCCAAGCTTTGCCCACTCATCTGGGGTCAGGGGACAGCATTAACCTGGAGTCAAAGCAAGTAGATCCCAACACGTCGTTGTATTTAAATGTCTTCAGAGACCTGGTGACCGTACGTCCCAGCTTGATTGTCCAGAAACCTTTCTGTATGAAGCTCCATGAGCTGTGTCAGGTCTCAGCCAGCACTTATGTCTCCTCTCAGCCAGCACGTTCGCTTTGCAAATTGATTCTTAATTGTGAGTCAGCTCTTACTTGCTTAATACTTCTGTAGCCATCATATCCTGGTGGCAGACAAGAAATTTCGTACGCTCTCTAGAGTGGAAGTAAGTACGATGGGGCTTTGTAATTAAACTTCTACATTTAAAACCCATGCCAGAAGAATACCTTCGGTTTGGTGTTAATACAGCTCCATTTTTTGTTGGGGCTGGGGCAGATATGCCAAACTTCTGCCTGTTTCAAGAAATCACCATCATTTCAATTGTTAATGTCTTATATAAAACCAGAAATCATTTAAGTGTAAAGGATAGAGATTAATGGAAAAAATGTGGTTTCATTCATATTGCTTCACCTCATTCATTGTTCTCTACAGAAGCGTTGCCTGCTTGCTTGCCGCTTGTTTCAGCCACGGATTATTCTTAGCACCAACAACTTGATCCACTCTTTTTCTTTCTCCAGCATTGCCATGGCAACTAAAGAAAATATGACTTCGCAGAGAGGGATGTTGAAGTCAATACAAAGCAAGATGAATACCTTGGCTAGTATCCTTTCCTAAAAATATGTGCTACCAGTGCAGAAGAGGAGGTATGATACAATTTGTCACTCTGTCATTTGGGGCTCAAAGCACTTTGCAGTGTCAATGGCTGTATAACCTCTAGTTGTACTGTCATTAGTGACAAACAGACCATTTTTTTTGCCAGTCTCACTTGGTAATCTGACTGCAGCATTTTTATGATGAATGTGGTGAGTAAGTTGGTTTTACTCAAATTTGAATACTGCATGTAAAACAACGTAGCTTTATTTCCAGGTAGAGATCTGCAACGGCATTGTATGGCCTTCCCCCCGTGTTTTTTTTATAAAAGTATGGTTTCATTTTACTTACTGCTTTCGAGACAGTCTAGGACTGAAGCTTGACATACATTTGTGCTTGTTATGGTTTACAGTTCAGAGTATTCATGACCTGAGTATACTCCTGTCTGTCATCTAGTAGATGTGAAGATTTTGGTTTGTTGGTTTCTCCTCATATTCTGTGCTCATGGCTAAGGAGTGGGCCAGATTGTGAAGTCATGCATGTTTGCCATTTTCCCACTTCTTCCTTCCTTTCTGTCACAAGGGCCCAAAGAACAGCATTAGCATCATTTGATTAGACAGATTACATCCTGAAGAGATGGATCTTGGTAACCCATAAATTTCATTACAGTTCTTAGCAACTGGCAAGAAGGAAAGAAAAAAATTCAATAAGCTTTGGCCTTAAAAGATTGTTGGTTCCAAGGAGATGAAACTCTGAAACTTATTATCTTGTTGGCAGTTGTATTTTGTACATTAAAAGATAGATTTACATCTTTATGATTTTATGGTAGGAGAAGTTCTTCCTTACGTGCGGTCCTGGAACAGCGTGCAGCCGTACAGCCGGTGTGATTTTCTCAGTCAAATGCCTTTGGTTGTTCCCTTCACTGGTAACAGAATTCCATTAAATAAATTCCACGGGTGTTTTATATAACCGCCCCATTTATTATTTTCATTCTCATTTAAACACAATTATTAAAAGTAACTAAGCCTCACATTGGAGATTAAACTACATCAAAGGCTGGTAATTTCGGCGATCAGGTGATGAATTCTGTGTAAATGTGCACTCTGAGCTGTTCTGTTCTCTCTTCTCTCTGATTGTCTGGTATTAGTGAAGCACAGATGTAATCCTGCTAACTATCCATCAGGGCTTTTTCTGCATCTGCTTTTCCCAGCTTGGGAGATTTCTTGCAGTGGTGGGATTTCCACATACAGACCTTGGGGTTGTTAGTGAAGGTGCTGTTTGCTGCTATGGCCTTGACCCATCCTCTTAAAGATCGGTTTCCAGCAGTGAACAGCCTGATTCAAAGGATCAACCTTCGGAAACGACGAGATTCCCTCATCTTGGGTGGTATTATTGGCATCTGTACCATCTTACTGCTGCTATATGCTTTTCATTGATGGATATTCCCCTGTGAACTCTGCTAAACTCATCACCACCATCCCTTCCACCCCCCAGTCAAGGAAAAATGAGTGGGGGAAGCGACAGACTTCAAACAGCCTGCTCGTCCCGGCAGGGAGTGTCAGCATCATGTCTAGAGCTTATGATGGTAGACTGCAACACTGGGTTTGGGTTGAAGCTGCAGTGTTCCTCCTTCCCTGCCATAAATCTTCCTTTGGTTCAATTTTGTGGCATTTGTTTGTCTTTAATTCCCTTTCTCACTGCAAGGTAAGTAAATATGGGACGCTTACCAGAACTGGTAGAACATTTTCTGTGCTCAGCAGTGCTGGGGGGGTCTGTTGTTGGCTGGGAAGTCGAAAAAGGTTCTTACGCTTGCCTTGGGTGGAAACTACAGGAAGCCAGTTTCCCCTGAAGGCCAAGCACAGCGCCCAGCACTTGCCCTGCGAGAAGAATATTGCAGCTTTAAGCCGTCAGGTTGCTTTACTACTAAATACATGTTCTGTAATTCTTTTTAACTCCTGGTTGAGATACTAGTTATTTCTGCATCATTTGTGCTGTGAAAACTGTGCTTCACATGGATTCCTCAAAGTAAAAAAAAAAAAATTAAAAAAAAGGATTGTTCAGTTCGCTTTTTGCACAGAGTCGGAGTAAAGTACCCTCTGAGGAAGGTCTGTGAGGGTTCTTGTGGCTTTAAAGGGACTCACAAGTCCCCTTTTGTCAAAAGGGAGCACGGTGTCCTCGCAGCTGTTTCCGATAGCGTCAGTCAGCTGAACAGTGACCAAACAGGAGTTCACCCAAAAGTCGGTGTCTTTTGGGTGTAAATACTTGGATTTTGGCTGGCATCGTAAAGGTCTTTATAATGACGTGATAAGAGTTTGAAAAGTCTATATTGTAATTTAGATCAAGTGATTCTAATAGCATTAATATTTTTACACTGTAAGCAGGACGTAATCTAAACTGTCGATTGGAAATGAGCATCACGGTGGTTATACCCGAGGCAAATGTGTCTGTGTGCAAACTTCTTGGACATAACTCCTCATAGTAAAGAGCTGAAAGTATGAATAGTGAAACAAGTAGTATTTACCGTTTTTCAGGGGGGAAAAAAGACTTTTTTTTTTTTCTTCATCCAGACACGCAACACGAGCCCTGTTGTGTTTGCGTCTCTAAACAAAGCTGAGGTCAGGAATGACTTTGCTATTGCAGGCTCACCGATTACAGATTTTCCTGCTCTTTAGCAGCTCTGACGTATCATAACCCAACAAATTCCAACTGAGGCGCTGAAATACCTTTCTAAGAACTCGATGAACTCTTTTCACAATCAATTTACAGGGCCCCTGACAGATTTCCTCTATGCCATTACCCGCAAATGTCAGATACGGCTCCAGGTTCTCTTCTGGAACGAAGCCTAGTGGGACGCACGCAATTTTTTTTACTGCTTTTTATAGTGTCTGTGAAGTACCTGTTGGAGGGAGTGGAGACCTGTGCCTGGGTTGCGTGCAGACCCACACTGTCGCGCCCAAAATGTTTGTATAGATTTGAAGGCTTATCTGCAGACTAATAACTTAGTGCTAACAAGTCAACAAAGGCTTCTAATCAGTCATCTCATCGCTGGGATTAGAAATTAATACGTGTAAAACTGTGGGGCTGGTGTTTTAAAGTAAAGGGTGATTATTTGGTTGATTTGGGAATGTTCCTGGTTTGAAATGAAGTGTTCATTAAAAGGGTTTTTAATGAAAAAACCGTGATGGATAAAGGAGGCTTATTAATGAATCTGTGTCGCGAGATCAAACCTCTTATCCCTGATGCTTTTTCTTGGATTCCACCACCACCCTGAGGGACCCTGGTCAGCACTTGTGCTTCTGTTTAGGATCGGTAGGATTTGGTTGCTGTGTAGTTGGCAATATGAGATCTGCAGTACCGTAGATGAATTCACTTATTTAATCTTATAACCAGTCTTTTTACTGGACTTAATTGATTATTTGGTGCGTATATTTAATCTTACTGTGTGAAAAAGCTGCTATGGAAAAATATGTAGATGATAATAAATATGTAAACATAATTGATTTTTCATGTTATGAAAATGTTATGGGGAACTGATATATTTTAGTATGAAATAGAAATATGCTGAATTATCTCTGATAAAGCTTTATTGGAAATGGTTTCAGTGTTGGCAACCCCTCTATGGTTTTTATTGGTGTTGGTTTTGAGACACTGTTGGAAAATACCTTTAATTAACCTTAGAGTCTCCTCTTCATCGCCCTGTGCAGTTGGCTGGCGGTGGGAGCAGGCTTCTCTCGCTCTGACGTGCTGCGCTTGTGTTTAGCCGAGGGGAAGACTTGTTAATTCTCCCAGACGCCTCTAATGACATGGACCTGGAGTTAGAGCAACGGACTGTAAAATGAAAACCGTGGCTTGTAGTATTTAATCTCCAATCCCAAAATATAGGTTTGTGTGTCTCCTGTTGCTAAATGTGTCCTCTGAGTTTCTCATTCTTGCTTGAAGGAAAAAAAAATGTGGTTAAAGAATTCTCATGTCTGCAGTTCCTGGCAAAGCTGCAGTTTTGTAACTCAACCGAATAGAATTGTGTGAAGAAAATTCTTGCTAAGCCATTGGAATGAAGTGAGAAAATCCATAATATTTCCAGAGGGCACATTTCCCTCCCCACTCCCCTTTCTTCAATTTCTGCTTTCTTTTGCCAGTACCAAGCAGCCACTTCAAACCTGTCCAGCCACCCCTGCGCCGGGCATTAGAACGTGAGGGATCCTCTTGATAACTTTTGAGGTCGCGCTTCACACGGACGCAAATATTTTTATCCTTGCTCTTTAGGCTGTTTCTTCACACGTTCATCTGACCTCCCAGTGCCAGTGGCTGGAGCGGAGCAGTGGCTCTGGGGCAGCGGCCAGCGCCGCGGGTTCCACCACTGGTGAGCGTTGGCGTGGCCGATGCCCAGCCCTTACGGGAGCTTCCTGAGCGGGGCTCTGCCATCCCAGGGATCTCCTCTGGCACCAGAGCTTCTGGCCAGCTGAAAGTTTGCCCTTCCTGGGAAGGCACAACATTTGTTTCTTAACCAATATTGATTGCAGGAGCTTTTGTGTATCGAAATTCCTGCTGGATTCATTACACTGAACAAGCGACTGGAATTTTTCATTTGTACTTTTAGAAGTCCTTTCTTTGAGTGGTCTTGAGATTACCGTGAGAAGAAAGAGGCAATTCCTCGCTGGATATTGGGAAGGAAATAGTAGATTTTTAGGTGATCTGAAAGTTTCAGGGAAATTGTTGACAGCTTGGCCTCCAGGGCTGCGTCCTCCGAGGAGCCTGAAGCTCCCCAGAATCGCTGCGCCAGGAGCGAAGGCTGGCCCACCACGTCTGAGTGTGTCACCCGGGACTATTTTAACTCTAAATGTAGCAGCTTGTTTTCCAGGATCACTCAATACATGACTTTTTTCTATTTTTACTTTTTCTCCCCAAAGCTTTCATTTGGAACAGGAAGGAAAGGTAACAACTACATCACTTCTGGAGGAGAAGATAATTCTGAAACGCCTTGTAACCGTGTGGGATTATGAAACCCTTCAGAGCCGTGGTCCTGCTGGGCCACGTGCGGTGCAGGAGACTGCAACGAAAGACACGCGGAGACAAAACTGAGCTGTTTTCTAGGTGACATCTGCAAGTCCTCTTGGAGCCCTGTATCTCTCCCATTAGCCAGGTATTCAAAACCAGCAGTGATGCTTTTGGTTCAGAATACACGAGCGGCTGTTGGTCTGTCTGGTCACTCCTCCTGAGTGAGGAAAGCAGTTTCAGTAAACACTCGACACAAACCAAACCCCTTTCTCACCAAATATCCCAGTCCAGACTCTTGTGAGTGAGTTTCTGATTGCACTTTCTGATTTTTTGCTTTTCATACAGCTTCTCGAAGCTTATTTTATTGTAACTGTAATTATTTTTGTTCTCACCTACTGTGCATTCTCTGTATGTATTAAAAAAAAGCTTTGATATGTAATTTAATAATAAATAAGAATTCTAAGCATGGTGCTTGGTTCTTTCCCCATGACAGTCGTTGCCTACCTAAACTTCAGGGAAGATCCAGAGAAGATTGGATCCAGAGAAGGTTGGACTTGATGACCCTGGAGGTCGTTTCCAACCATGATGATTCTGTGAAGATTCCATTCTCCGGTTTGAGATTGTCACTGAAACGTGTGAATTGGCGCGTTCTCTGGTTTTGTACCAAATATCAGATGGGGTGGAGCATTTGCTGGCCCAAAATGCTCGGTCTGGTGGGATGTGCTCCTGCCTGCGTGTGCAGACCTGGGCTCCTCCCCTTCTGTCTCAAGTACCTGCATTGGAAGGGTCTGAATACAGTCATGACTTTTTTCTTGCAGTTCGTTGGCAGACGGAACCAGGATGGTTTTCTTTAGAGGTAAGCTTTAAAAAGTTTTCTATGTATCCACAGTATAAAACGTTTAATTCTCAGGTGCACCCCAGGACTGATGTGAAGAGCTTCCTCGGCATAAGCTGCCTCCCCACTTTTTTAATACACTTCTCAGTACTTCGGAAGCTTTTTTCCCCCCCTCCCTTCTCCAGTCACAACACAAACACCAAAAATAAGCCAATGCTTCTGAACATGGTAGAAGCAATTGTGAAAATCTCTGAATTTCTGTTGTATCCTGTTGTTTTCCAGCGCTCCTGCCGTCTGGGCCACCTCCATCCTCAGGTGTTCCCACCAGGCAGCACCACGCCTAAAGGACCTGTCTCTGGTGGGTTTGCAATTGGTGCTAAATCTTTCCACACCACTCAAATTTATTTGCTCAAACAAGAAGATGGCCTGGCGGTGTGATACCTGTCCATTTGCAGAAGGCTCCGAGGTTCTTTTCTTCATTTCAGAGCTGTCGTGCTGTGCCTGTAATGCTGCTGCTTTACAGTAGAGATAGATTCCTGTCTCCTTAATGTGCCTACTAAATATTCAGGGATGACCATATGGCTTCTCAGGGGAAAAGGTTGACTTCCAGTGAGAGAAGAAACCTAAAAAACCGTTTCAAAAATGGAAAGGCAATTCTGGCTTCAGGTAGTGGGAAGTGCAGTTGGTTTTTCCAGTTTGCGGCGCCGGTAATAAGTGGTGCATAAAATTCCATCTTCATTTGGAGTAGAAAATAAATTATTAATGGAGCTGAATCCTTTTTTTTTCCAGCTCCCTGTACAGTCAATAATTTATAGTGGCACAGGCGTAAGATATATATTTTTAACCATCCGCCTCCCAGAATACTGCAAACTGCTGCCCTTCCTGACAGGCTCCGGCACGGTGGGTGTTCGTGCATTATGGATGAGCCGTGCTCTGCTCCCCGAGTCCTGGTGCAATTCCACGAGCAGATCTGCTGAAAGGGAGCTCAGCGCTCCATTAGAAATTCATACGGAGAGACAGGAGTGTCTTCGTTTTCTCCCTTTCGCTGAACGTGGGAGGTGCACCGCTGCGTGGACTTGGGTTTTTGGAATGTTTTAATAGAAAATCTCAATGTTTACAGCAGGTATTTACATTCGCCTTAATCCAAAACGGGTCTCGAGGTAGCAGAGCTGTGCTGCTGGTGCTTGTGCCTCAGCGTCTGGGCTGTGCTCATTAAACACCCGGAGCCTGCTGTTTGTCACTGATTCCCCCTTCTTTGTGAGCTGGTTGGGCCCGTTACAAGCGTGTGTGCTGCTGCTGCTGCTCATCCCATGCTTAATTTTTCCCTGTCACTGCAGCCCTCCTTGCTCTTTGTTCTTAATGGGACCCTGAGGCTTTGCTAACCCAGTTTCGGTAGCGCTGCTGGTGAAGCAGGAGAAGTCTGGCCCTAAGCAGAGTCCTGCCGCCTTTGAAACAGCGTTTGCAGCGTTCTCGGTGTGGATCATGTTCTAGTTGTCTTGACTTTTGCACCCTGTGAATCCTCTGTCGGTCAGTGGTGGGGGTTGGAGAGGTCTTCTGCGGTCATGTCTGATTGGGTCGTATGTCCTGTGCTCTACCTGTCTTTGTGCGTTGCACAGCCCATCAGGTTCTCCTCCCTTGCTTCCTGGGCGTTTGGCTTCAACTATACATTTCAAACACATCATTTTTGGTCTCATCATTTTTATTTCTTTTAAAGAAATCTCCCCAGAAAGACTGTCCCAGGGTGACTTGGAGCTTATCAGTCAAAGCCCCCTGTAGAGCTCTGGCTGCTTTGGTGCACAAGCACAGCACAGCGAGCTCTTCCACAAATGCTGTGAACAGGTCGGCTCGAATCCCTTCAGGTATTATTGGGGGTTTTTTCTTATCTTCCTTGCCCACACCCGCTGTCTGATGTAAAGTTCTTGGACGTGGAGACAATATTCTTCATCTTTTGCCTTTCTAAAGCTGCACTGAAGACAACTGGGAGCTCCTCACTGCGGTTGCAAAGTCCCCTTGAGCTGCCAGCTCTATAGTGGAAACTTTCTTCAGATGTTTGCTGGTACATGTGCCTGAGTGTGTCATCTGCTACAGATCCCTCTGACTTCAGAGCTGTGCTGAGCTGGCTTCTGTCAGGGTGAAATGCTGCTGAAACGTCAGATTTTTATGGGAATCTTTTCTTAAAACTCTGCAGGAGGCTCGGGAATATTGCAGGTGTAAAGAGAAATGGTGAGTAGCGGGGAAAGTGCTGATCAGGTGTCCCTGGGAGGTCTGGCTATTGACACAGAAATGATAACTTATTACATTAAAAATTAACTGGACCATGCAAGGACCTCGTCACCACTGAAGACTGGTGGGTACCTGTGTCCTCAAACAAATATTTGAGGGCTGAACAAGTGGGAGATCCCGTGAGTGTTCCCCACCTCCCAGTGCGGGGCAGGGGCTGAGCCAGCACTTGGAATTCATCAGCCTGTCTCCTGATGCAAGAGAAACACCCGGGAGGCCGAGTGCAGAAGGGGCTGTACGTGGATATTTCCCTGCTGTGCTATAAATGGAGTTCCCTCTAGGTCAGGCATGTATCACCAGTGCTAAATTTACTTTAAAATATTACTGAGGTGGGGAGGTTTGTGAGTCAGGTCTATAAAAGCATGCACTGCTTATGTAAAGAAACACAGCTTAGAAAGAGGGCTCGGGCTGCAGCAGAGACCGTTCCTGGTGGGTGTCTGTCCTCCCGGAATAAACAGGGCTTTGATTTCAGGGAACAACTGAAATTATTGTTGGGTTGGGTCTGGACCTTACAGCAGGACAGAGGGATCTGCTGGCCAGCTCTTCCTGCAGTTCCACACATTTCAGGAAATGTAAATAATTTTCAAGCCTACATCCTGGCTTAGATGGAGTGGTGGGTTTAAAAAAACCTAAACAACCCAACAAATATTTGAGGGCTGAATAAATTCATCTGTTCTTGTAATACTTCAGGGATACTTCCGCTCGAGTTGTGCCGCAGCACCTCTGGGAGGGGGAAGAAGGGATGTAAGGGATGCTGCTGCTGGGGGATTTGGGGATCCAGATCTTTTTTCGCTCATTCAGGTACATGTATCTGCTTGGCCTCTGAAAAACCTGAGGCTCCTGGAGGCAGCTGTGTCTGCTGGCAGAGCATCGCCGGGCACTTTGCCGTGTCAGCCAGGCAGACGCTGGCTGCCCTGCACCACCACCACCACCAGCCTCCTCGGGTCTGACCACGGACACAGCTACGTCTCAGGGGAATGAACTTCTCCTATGCTTCCTGAGAAAGAGATGTTCCTTAGCTCAGCAGCTGAGTCCCTCCTGCAAGCTAATGCCCTTCTGAGGTGAGTGCTGGCCTGGCCGTGGGCTGGGAGCTGTCAGCAGCAGAGGCTGAGACAAGCCAGCGGAGGAAGAGCCTCTTCCACAGCTCTTAACTCTCTTTTTGGGATGCTTAAGCTTATACCCACTGTATGCTTTGCAATCAAAAAGAACAGTAAAAATAGAGCATCACTTTAGAGCCTTAATGATCCCTGGTCTTCTGAACATTCCTTTAACTTGATTATGGGTGGCTGTGTGCCTGGGCCAGCTGGTTCACACCAGTGAGGAGTCACGGTGCAGTGGGTGAGGTGCTGGTTTGTTTTTCTGCCCAGCTGGAATTGAAGAAGTGATCCATTTGCATCGATCCTCGCTGGGAAGGGGAACAAAATACAGGTTTTATGAAATTGGACTTGAGACCAAATAATTGGAAGAGCTGGCTTTAGAATCTGCAGCCTATAATTAAACATTTCTAAGAGGCAGGGAGATGGAGCGAGCTCAGCAGAAGGAGGCATTTCGCTGGGAAGACTTCCTGGCTTTGCTTTGTTTCACGCTGTGTGCTATTAAAGCGAACAACTTCAGAAGCCGGCAGCTCTCGAGCAGGAATAGCATCTAACGTTACAGCTAAGCAGGAAACAATGAGGGACATCAGTCTTCTTTTTTTTCTAGTGTGTAAACTAGGTAGCTTAGCCCATGGAGAAATCCCCGTTACTCTATTTTAAGTGTTTTAGAGGTTGCAGGATGGGAGTTTTCATCTTCTGAAGGATCCCGCAGTAAGCACCATAAAGGGAAGGTTCTCATTTAGAGCAGTGCCCTGATCTGCTGCTGCAATTCACACCTGCCAGGCTCTGCCCCGTTCAACCGTACGGATCCGAACCGCCGGGCCTTCTACAAAGCTTATGCAGTGTGTTTGTCTGATTAAAGAAATGAGTTTGAGATGTGATAGAAACATCTGCCAGGTAGGATCAGCTGGGCTCCCGATGCAGTGTCTTGCTGGGTAGGTGACAGAGCCGTGGCCGCGTTGCTCTGGCTGTGTTTGCAGGGGAGCAGTGACAGCTTTGACCTGGAGGCAACCTGCGGAGTCGTGCTGCAAAAAATCATCATCTGTAAAGTGGAAGGCTGGTTCTGGGTAGGCAAAGGGAAAGATGGAGGCTTTTGGCACCTTCACAAGGTCAAATGCAGTTTTTCTCTGCTCTTTCTCCGGAGCCTACCAGGAACATGTTTGGTGAACTTCAGATTTTGAAGGAGACATCCACCATGCACCCTCATCATGTCTTTTTTTGGTTTGGGGTGCAGCCTATTATTTATCCTGGCCAGCGTTGAGCTACAAGCCCATTGCATCTCTGTGGAGCAGCGTGAGCTGTGCCAGAGCCAGGCGTGTTTGTGCGCTGCCCATCGCAAGGTCTGGCTGCCGCAGTTCTGCAGCCCCAGCTCTCCCGCTGCGATTGCGTGATGCTGCTGCCTCTGCGGCTCCAGCCCCTCACAGATGACTTGCCAAGAGGCTGCGCCTGGCTCTGAGGGTGCCCAAGGAAACCCCCAGCTGCACTCTTGTTTCTTCAACAGCAGCCAGTGCTGGGAATGAGAGAGAAAATGGAAACGTTCTCCCTGTGCTTTTAATTCATAGTTCCTGTCTGGAGCGAAGTCATGGAGACCAGTTGAGGAACCATTGCCCAACTTTTTGTCCTTTTCTTGAACCCCAAAGCTTATGCAAATTTATTAGCGAAGACAAACATTAAGAGGTGATTGGAGAGCCTATAGTGTTTAGTAGAAAACATATGCGACATGGAAATTGGATGTAAATCTCCTGCTGTTCCTTTGCAAATCTATTATACATGAGCCCATCAGAGCAGCATATTAATAAAACAGGAGGCTAAAGCACTTGGCACTCCCATCTCTTTAGTGAAACATCAGAGGAGAGCCTGTCAGCTCCGGTCTTTGAAGTCTGGAACTTGCATCTGCCCAGTTGCTTGGGTGACACGGTCAGGATGCTCCGAGGGGAATCTCGCCGCTGAAGGGAGATCTCTCCATGGTGCAGGGTTTTGTACGTGAGTAGAATCCTCCTTCTCCAAGACAAAACCGTTGTTCGTTCCTGCTCAGCCTTGCTGCCTGCTGAATTCTGTAAGCAACACACGAAGGCGGCCAAAGATGGCTTAAAGAAACCTCAGACATCACGTGCTGAGATGCAAATCGCATCTATTCCTCGAAGCTCTCACCACCAGGACCTCTCTGTCCCCGTCTGTTGTTATGCATGGGCACCACCAACCACAGCCACAAGTCCCTTTGCTTTACTGAATAGTGAGACGTAAGTTACATGGAATTTTCTGAACATCTAGGTTTTCTTTCTCCATCAGGACAAATAAGGGTGGCTCTTTGGACCTCCCCTGCAATCATGTCAGGTCGCCAGGGGCTCC
This sequence comes from Eurystomus gularis, assembly GCA_013400335.1. Lineage (NCBI taxonomy): Eukaryota > Metazoa > Chordata > Aves > Coraciiformes > Coraciidae > Eurystomus > Eurystomus gularis. Next base: position 228,949 of record VZZY01021104.1, on the reverse strand, counting down.
TGTGCGCATGGTAATGCCTCCTGCTCTTCTGGGTGAGCAGAGGCAGCGAGGGGATGCTGCTGCTGGATACCGTGGGCTTCCTGCAAAGTCCAACCTTAGTGCAGCGTGGGAGCAGCTGGAGTACAGCGTGGGTTTGGACCTGCGCTGCTGTAAGAGGTCATGGCTGGTGGCTCTTACAGGTAGAGGTTTGAGTGTGCTCGCTACAGCACCTCAAACTAAACATCAAGATTTCAGTAGTGTTCCAAGGGGAGGGTATTTAGGAGTAAGAACCAGCAGATCTAGTTGGATTTACAGCTTTCAAAGCCATGGGGAACGGACACATGGAAGAAATATGGTTAATTTGTCAAAAATGCCCTGGCAAGCTCCAGAGACAGGTAGGGCTGGTGGTGCAGTGTGAGAGAAGGGCTACCGCACAAAAGAGAAGGCTGAGCCTCGTTGCTGTGTGTCAGAGGCTGCAGAGTGGTGCCCGGGGAGCTGGCTGGGCAGCGATGCACCGGTGTGGTGCTGACGAAACCACGGGAATCCTCAGGGACAGAGCCAACGTTGAGACAAGCTCTGGCTTGTAGGGGCAGCAGCAGACCTGGAAGAACTAATTACTGCACCTTTGCTCGTTTTCTGAGATGCCTATGAGGGTAACAGATGTGCTTTTCATGAGTTCATGAACATTCTCTGGCTTTGAGCACCTGGGGGGGTTTCCTTTCTCTCTCTTTTTTTGGTCTCCTCCAGAAAAAAAACCTGCAGCTTGTATCTTAAGAAAGGAAAAGAGGGACATACCAGAGTGTTGTCTGTGAAAACAACGGGCAGACCAAAGCCTCACGGTGTCACAGCAGAGACTAAGCGGTTTGGGTTTGGACTGCAGAGGCGATGGAACGGTCTGTTCACCCTGTTGCCTCGCCAGCATGGGCAGAACCGTTTCCTAAATGTCACCACAACAAGTCAAAGAGCTGAATCTGTTCCACTGCAGCGTTTGCTGTTGAATTATTGCCCCGTGGGCTCTGTTGGGTGAGCTGCCCAGGGGTGAGCAGAGCCCTGGCCCTCCTGGGCTGCTGAGGCCGTGCTGGTGGGTGCTCACCGTTGTGCTCAGGAGTAACCTGCCTCTGCCTCTGCCTCTGCCTTGGAGGGAATCCCATCAGCAGGACACGCTCCAGGCCGGGCCATTAAGTCTATTTGTTGCTGAATCACGCTGCAGGCTGCCAAGGTTGCAGAGAATTTCCATCTATCTTTTTCCATCGTAGCCATGGAGGAAAATGGAAGTGTTGTGTCTGATACCAGCTCTGGGGCCATGAAGCCTCATTTTTGATCCCTGCTGCTGGTGGTGGCACCTGCCTCCCATGAGCATGCTTTGTGTGTGCTGCTTTGCTGGGAGAGGGAAGGGGTTATCCTCGGAAAGCTGCGGGGCTGTGTTACTTCGAAGGCTGGACAGCTTGAGCGTAGTGCTACAGAGAGCTGTGTAAGACAACCAATTCATCTCAGACTTGGCAAGTCTCCTCTCCGAGCCGGGTTGGAAGCTGCATTGCTGTTCATTCCCAGAGGATGCCAGAGACACGCAGCCAGAGGAGAGTGTTAGGATTCAGCTGAATGAAGTTGTCGTGCAACTAATCTTCCATATGGATCAGTAGCCTTGATGGACTGGTGTGCCGTTACACAGAAATGAACTCTGGTAGTGGCCCGAGGTGTGGGTTATACACAGTCAACAGCCTTCCAGAGGGAGTGGTTGGAAAAACTCCTCCTAGGAAAAGGCTGAAGCCAACGTTTCTGGCAATGGCTGGATTTTCAAGCCTTGGCTTAAGTAACTTTGAGAAGGACTTGTTCATGCGAGCAGCCTGCATTTAGGCTTTTTTGAGCGGAGACCAAATATTGCTATTCATTCTCAAAATCTATGGCTTTGATCAATAATCCTGGCTTTTGAGCGGGTTTGGAATGTGTTGTCTTGTACGTGTTCGTGCACCGTGCTATTGAACTGCAGCAGCAGGGCCAGCAGCAAGCAGCAGTTCCCGGTGGCTACTGCCCACCCTGTCCTTGTGCGCGGCAAGCAAGGAGGATTTCTCCTCCTTCCCTGTGGCACGGCTGGCTGGAGACCTCCTGCAATAGCTGTGCTTCTCGAGGAGCTCGGTGCCGCTGATCTGTCTGGACCTTTCTCTGCTCTGACCTGTGCTGTTTTCCTCTGCCTTTTCCTGCTTATATGTCTTTATTTGCAACCCACTGCGCCCACAATACCAGCTGATCTACTTGCTCTCAGAGTGTGAAGCAATAGTTAAATGAGTAGTTTGGCTATTTTGGTTTCTCTCGCTTAGACAGAAGAAACAAGTTCCGCTTTGACCATGCATGTTACATTTTAATTTTTTCTCATGCCAAGAAATACAAAGAAAGTATGTAAGATATACCATATCATCCTGCAGAAAAAGAAACATTTATCAGCAAAGAGAAGCGCCCAGCTGCAATTCCTGATGTGTTCATGCTGTGTGTGAAACACGGCTCTTGCAGTTTGGCTTCAAAACAGGAGGAGCCGGTGCATGGACGGTGGTTGTGGCAGTGGGGGGGACAGACCCTGCGCTTCCACGCGTGGGATCGTGTCCTGGGCACCATCTAACAAGGGCACCTGCTCCAAAGTGGTGTCAGGGTTGCCTTGGTGAATCCTGCACACGTTCCCTTTCTGGTGTTTCTTATCCTGGATGGGTATTTATAGGTTTGAATTTAGCTACCTACTGGTGTCAGCAAATGCTTTACAAATATTCCCCCGTTGAAAAGGCTGCTTCCCCCCCACACCCCCTTGGCTTGTGCCCAAGCATGGGAGTTTTCTGTTCAAATCTAACTGTCTTTGCCAAATTTAAGGGATGTATACTGAAAGAAAACAGACCTTAAATATGGAATTACTTCAGCTTGACTGTGCAGCCTTGGCTGTGGTTCTGTGATAAATTACAAAGAGATAGGGCAAGGTTGGGAATGTCAGGAAAAAGACCTAAATAAAGTCATGGGTCCAGCCCAGTGGGTGCATTTCTGCAGCCTCTCCCTGGACTCAGACCGAACGGAAATGGAGTTTTAGTTTTATATAAAAGGCAGGATCTGCTCCCCTTGTCTACATGGAGAAGTCTGTGTTTGGAAGGTCAACTTCCACAGCGGCACACGCTGGAGTCTGCAGCCAGCCCAGGTCAGAGCCTTGGAGGAGCAGGTTCCCTGCCCCTCCATAACCCCTTCCAGTGAAGCCCAGGACGACATCTCATTGCCAACAATAGTCCTGGATTAAGGGCAAGGCAGAGGATGGGAGGGAAGAGTCTGCAAGACTCACATGTTGCTCTAGAGGTGGGAATGCTGAGGGGAAAGTGTGTTAGACTGGCAAGGATGGGGAGAGAGGGGTGAATTGGAATGGAGCAAAATACTGAGCAGAAAAAGCAAACATTAATGCAGCAAACTTTGAAATCAAACCTTTTGTCACTTGCTTTCCTCCCTTTGTGCCCAAATCCCCTTGGCCTCCTCTGCAGGCACCCGGGTGGGCACCAGCCAGCACGTTGCTGTCACCCACTGACTCATGCCAGACCTTTTCTGACTGGTGGTTGTCACATCCTACAAGAAGCTGGTATGAAACCAAGCTCGTTCCTCTGCTTGGCAGCAGCAAATTGCTGGTTCATCTTAGGCTTTCAACCTAGCATTGCTGGACCCAGCAAGAGCTCTTCTGTGCCACCATGCAGAGCCTGGTTCTCCCCCAAACCCACGGACACCACTGCCAGAGAGGTGCCATCAGCCACACGCTCTGCTCAGTCTCTTCCTGAGCAATGCAAACCGTGTATTTATATCTCACCAGGACCTCGCACTTGTCGATCGTAACTCCTACTTCAACTTACATTTAGAGATGTTTCCCACCTTCTCCATCTCCTCAGCAAGCTATCCTCCTACCAGCTCAACTGCGCTGTCAGGTAAGGCTGGGTTGCCACCTCATCTCTTGGATCTCTCGCCTCTCCCCTATTGCCTGCTTCACTAGGGGATAGAAGTTGGCCAGATCCTGAGGATTTCATGACTGTTATAGTTGCAACACAGAAAACTCGATTCTGACGTGTGTGTTTAGAGGAGGCTGCAGCAGGTGGCAAAGAACTGTGACATAAGTGATAGGGCTTGTTTGTGGGGATGGAGAGGGCAAGTCTTGTCATGACATGGTTTTTGTGTGCTAAAAACAAAGCTAAGGACAGGAGCAGTTGTGCCCCTGGATGTGGAAAAAGAGATGTGTGCGCTTAGGTGAACACTAAATCATCAGCTAATCATGAGGGATGCTGTTGTTCCCCAGATGTAGACCAAAGAAGGAGCCATGTCTGCTGGTGGCTTCAGAATGAAGTTCTGCCATGATTTACCTCCTCATAACACAACTGCATGTGAGGTGTCAAGGGCTGGGGGCTCAGCAGCTTCTTCTTTCACTAATAAAAGATAATGTACCCAAAAAAGCCCAATAGGCAGCTGAGCTGGGATGGTACCACCTGTGATGTGGCTCCAGTGGCAAAACCTTTGCAGAGTATCAGGCTGCAAAATGTCTGAGGAAATGGGGGGAGAGCAGGGAGGAGAGACTGCCCAGGTACCTGGGGGAGGGGGTTATTTCTCTAGCACTGGAGAGTCAGGTTCCAAAGACAGAAAATGTCTTGTCAGGAGTAACTGCAGAGGCTTTCCCCTGGATTTAAATGGAGGATAAGGACCACAAAGCTGTATTCCAGAGCGCAGAGCAATGCAACTGTGTCTCATCAAAAGGAAGATTTAAAATGAAATGAATTTAATTACCTTGTTTTTTCTTTTTTATTATACTTAATAGTGAGATGAGAAGCAATTGCCTCAGCAGCCCGACGGTACGGGCTAAGACAGGAGGCACAAACCACATTTGGGTGCATGCAACAAATCACCACCGTGGGTTTTTTTTGGGAAAGCTTCTGCCTTCTCCTGCATTCTGATGAGTTCTGATGACTCTACTGCCCTGTGCTTCACCAGCCTGGGACTTCTCCTGGCAAGGACCATCGCGGCCGACTCACAAAGCCCCCTCACTCCTATGGCATCCCACAGACTGCAGGTATCCCGGTCTGTTTTGAAGTGTGGTGTGTGTTTGCTTAGATCTCTTTGGAAAAATCCATTTCAAAGGAAATCTGTATTCATAAGTGGCTCTATTAAGGAGGAGAAAGAAAAACAGGTTTCTTGTAGGAGCTGTATAGTGCATGTGACTGAGCAACCTTGCCATCCGTGCAATTGGAGCAGCGTAGCGCTAACCCACCTCATGGGGGGTGGCAAGGTTTAATCCTTTAAATGTGGTAAAGCACTTTAGATGAAAGGTTTCATATAATGATAAAAGAGCATTTAAATCCTTACTTAATAAATACCTGCCGCTCTCAAGTACTATAACTCATTGCAGCAGTTTTCCTGAATGTCGGCTCTTCCTGCCCAAGGAGGAGCTTGCTCAGCTCTTACCATAAGCTGAATTTCAGTAGCTCAAAGAGCAACGGGCAGAAGATGCAGGGACGAGCAGCACTGCCCTTATCTACCTCAGGAAAAACACTGTGTGTTTCCCGGCAAGCAGCTTTTGGGTTCTAATATTAAGGAAGGAAACGTTTGGGGCATTTGGTGGGATTTTATCAACCAAAAGATGAGAGTTTGAATCTCTAAGGGAGGGTTTCTGAAGAGCTTGGGAAGAAGAGCTCTGGTGCCAAGGGGCACCCTGGCAGAGGCTGTGGGTGGGAGCTCACACCCAGCAGTGCTCAGTGGCCCCTGTTTGCTGAAGCTCACAAAAATGGAGCAGCAAAAGAAAGGTTGCAAATTTGGTCCATTTTAGAAGTCAATAGTTTGTATTAAAGCGCTGGCAAAAGGGTGGATGGGAATGGAACCCGAGAAAGTGCTGTAGTGATGTGCTATTGCCATGAGTCCCTGGAATCCCTTTTGATGTAGGCTTTCCATTGTCTGAGGGGGGCCTACAAGAAATCTGAGGAGGGACTTTTTGCAAGGGCTTGTAGTGATAGGATGAGGAGTAATGGGTTAAAACTGGAAGAGAGGAGATTTAGATTAGAAATTAGGAAGAAGTTCTTCACTGTGAGGGTGGTGAGACACTGGCACAGGTTGCCCAGGGAAGTTGTAGATGCTCCATCCCTGGATGTGTTCAAGACCAGGTTGGATGGAGGCTTGAGCAACCTAGTCCAAGGGGAGGTGCCCCTGCCCATGGCAGAGGGGTTGTAACTAGATGATCTTTAAGGTCCCTTCCAACCCAAACCATTCTATGAGTCTATGGTTCTATGATATAGAGAAAAATGTTAACAGCGTATCTTGGGGATGTGGCTTTCTCTTAACGCCTGGATTCAAATAACACCTAGCAAAAAGAAACCACTTTAAAGACAAGCAATCAAACAGGTTACAAGAGAATTTTCACAGCAATGCCCATGGCTTTGCACGTTAGTTGCTGCAGAGTAACTACAGCGTAGATTTCCTACCCTGTGCCAACCCCATGTGCCCACCCACATACTCCAGAGGAGAAGTTAGAACCACGCAGTTATTGTGTGAAGTTCTTATGTGTGCGGTAGATTCTCCATGTAGACAAGCCTTCAGAAGCATTAGATTTGATCTAAGGTCGAGGTTGTTTGGGTTTTTTTTAGGAGGTTGGTGGTAGGGAGCAAAAGTGCCCTGGAACACTGTATTTCTCAGTGCTGTCCATATCTCTAGGTCCCAGGCTGTCAGCTGGAGACAACAGAAAGGTCGGGAAGTGCAGCTCTTGGCCATGTACTTATACCAGCAAAGTTTTGATAAAAGAGAGAGGCTCAGCTAATATGGAGCCAATGGATATGGCCAGAAGCCATCTACAAAGCCTGAATAAAATAACAGGCGATGAAACTTTGCATAGTCTGGGCGGCTGGATAGAGAACCAACCCCAGGAACAACCCGCGGCAAGGACAGGGACAGGGGGAGGAAGAGCAGATGGGGCTGGAGGGAGCGTGGCAGGATCGGATCCCGTGGGAAATGGCCGAGGAGCCGCGTGGTGTGGAAGACGTGGCGGGGTGTGGAGTACAGCTCAGAAAGAACAAAGTATTTTCTTGTTACATTAAATATAAAACATTAAAAAATAATACTGCTTGTGGAACGGACCCCAGCCAGCTCTGGGGATGCTGGAGATTTTCAGAGATGCAGAAGAACATGTGAGGAGTGCAGGGACAGGAGCAGGGATCTTAAACTTCTCCGTGCCTCTGAAGATCTCCTGGCAGGCCCTAAGCTGAAGCCCCAAAGGGTCGGGGATATGAGCACTGACAGTGGCGGGGGCTGGATCACGCCAAAGCTTTTGTGTGATGGACGTGACGTGACTTAAATGTGTAAGTGGGTAGAATGGGTTCTCTGTGCCTTGGTACTGCTGCTACAGATTAACCAGGTTCTTTTCCCAGCTCCCCGAGTATTAACCTCACTTCAGGCGCACAGAGAGAGAAACGTGTGGATTCACACAGAAAGCGGTATTTTTCCTTCCATTAAAAACCCCACATGGGATCGGGGCGAGGAGGAGCCTGGCGTTCTCATGCAGCAACATCCTGCTCTGCCAGCTCTGAGATCTGCCCTAAGTGATAAAAGAGCTCATAGGAACAGACATGGAGAACATTCCCAAAGGCATGCAAATGGTCATTGTCTCTTTTTTTTTTTTTTTCATCAAAAATACAAAAGCACCCACCACATCCTCCAGCTTTTGTGGCTGCGTTGCGGTCGGAGCAGAGCCGTGGTCCTGCTGCAGCTCTGCTCTCCCTTCTCCTCCGTGGAACAGCTTTCAGCTCCTGATGGCAGTTTGAGCTTTGCTTTGTTTTGTTTTTTTTTTGTAGAGACAGAGAATTTGATGATTTAAAAACCAACAACCCCCCAAAAATTCAGTGACTTGTGCCAAAATTCTTAGGAGGACTCCTCAAAATGTCCTGTTCTCGCCTTAGATTTTTCTTTTAAAATAAGCTTCGTTCTTGAAACTCCCTCCTCCTCTTGTACTTTAGTTGTCTCCCCACTCCTTGAGTTTTGCTGGAGGGGAATGAGGTAGTGGATTTCCCCCTTCTCCTCTCCACTTGGTGTCCAATGCTCATTCCCATTCCTTCTTGCGATGTTTTTTATCCCATCACTGGTACAAACTCGTTTCCAAGAGGCGGTGAAGTCGAGGCATGCGTTCCTTCAGACGGCGCTCCAGAGCAGGCTGTCTAGGGCTGCCCACCTACACTGTGACAATTTTTTGTTGCAAGGCTGAAAGTAAAAACCCCAAAAGGAAAGTTGTCTTCCTCCTCTTCGAGGTATTCACATGCTGAAACGTCTTCTAGGAAACTGTAAAATAAAGAGAGCCTTAGGGCAGCTTCCAGTAGTCACAGGTGTTTCCCGTATGCTCTTGGTTTGGGCTTTGTGCATTTCTGAGGTTCCTGTTTCCCTGAGCTGCATGCTGGTCATGCTGGTTCTGGCAGGTGGGTTTGTGTTTTGGGAGGTTCCCCAAATATTTTGGGGTTGCACTTCTGGGCTGGTTGATTTGTGTCCTGAAACCCTTCAGTTTTTACCCCACTACACTCTTCTAAAACCACCACAGCCTTTACCAGGGCAAGACCTTTCACCAGGGGGACCTTGTATGGTCACTGTGGGACAGCACAGGGAGGACTTTCCATTGTGGTCATTTGTGTGTTGCTACTGCAAGGGTCCCCTTTCTCTAAGGAGTTTCACACGCGTATGTGCAGCTGGTGGTGGTCAACCAGCCAGGACCACACAGATGCTTAGTGTCCTGCTGCTGTGGTGGTGGTGGAAATGGAGCACTGCCTGCCCAAGGGTGGTAGTGGTGGATGGTGGGCAGGCATATCCTATAAAATAGGCTGGACACAGGAGCGCTGTGAGGCTCCTGCTCTAGCTGGGCTGGGGAAAAGAGAAGGAGACGTTACCTCTGACGCTGAGTGAAATGTAGAGCACGATGATGATGGTCCCCAGGACAATGGAGACGATGCTGAGCAGCCTGGCCATGCGGCCGAGTCGCCGGGCTCCGTCTATGTCTCCTTGCTGCCCACTGTTCCTTGACTGAGGGAAACACAGAAAGAGGCTCTTGAGCACGGCCGCAGCTCTGGGGTGACTCCCTGGCTGTAGTCCCCAGAATGTGTGCTGCTGGATCTGCCAGCCTGGGCTCTCGCAGGGTGACATGTCAATCCCCTCTGCGAGCCCATGGCTTTGTGGTCCAGCTAAACTGATGTGCCTGGAGCAGCCCACCTGGGATGCTGTTCTCCTTGCTCTGCAAAGGAGCTGGACTGGCTCAAGTCTGTCTTTTTGGAGTGACTAGGAAATAGCCCCTGCGTGGGACAGCAGGCACAGCGCAGCCCCAACCAGCAGCTGCCCCTCTTGGACTACTTCATGGAAACCCATGAAATTCTTGATTTCAGTCCCTAGAACAGCTCACTTCTACAGGGACTGCATCTCCCAGGGGTACCACTGCCCTTCTGCAGCTTATGGACAGGAAAAGCATCCTGGCTGCATCATCTCCTGCAAATGTGCCTGTGGAGAAGCGGTGTATATTGTGAGTTTAACTATCACTGACTAAAAAAACCAAGCAGTGACATTTCGAAAGCAGCAAGTGGCCTCCTTGCTGGCCATGGAATGTGTGTGTGAGAGGAATGGGCTTTGCTGAAGCAGGGCAGTAACTGCTGGCTTTCAGCTTGAGATGGGATGTGCTTTGGTGCCTCTGCATTACCCTGAATTTCTGCATCAGCGTAGATGGGCTGTGTTAGCCATCTCTGTTCTTAAATGCAGTCTTTCTGCCGTGAATTCCTCCTCTTGTGTGTGCTGTAGGGAGGGAAGGAATAGTCTATAGAGCTTCTCTGCTCTGCTTCCAGTTTCATTGTGATTTCCCTGCTGCTCTGTTGATTGCTTCAGGCAGCTCAGGGAAAGCTTTTCCTCTGCTCCGTAAGTAAGAGAAAGGGCTCCCTGGCTGTGGCAGGGCTGAGGAAGGCACTAGGAGATGCCTGGAAGTTATTGTGTGTGAACCCATTAAGGGATGAAGGGAGATCCCCAAGAGCTGGAGCTGGAACAGGACTTGCCTGGTGCTGATGTTGGTGGGCACTGGTGTCTTAACTGGAGGCTCTCCGTGGGATAAATTGCTGCGGCCCTTGTCTTTGGGAACAAGTGGCAACCCAGGGTGGATGAAGAACACAACTCAGAAGTTCCCTTGGAAACTTTGCTTTCCACTGCTTGGTCAGGGCTGGCCTCACATGGGCTTGGCAGAGATCCAGACCCTGGGGACATCTCCGGGAGCGCTAGTGAAGCTTCCCCAGGGGCCACCCTACTGGGTTCACCACTGCAAGGGGATGAATGGGTTGAGCAGGTGTTGGGCTCACTCCCAAAGGAGAAAGACGTAAGATTGGATGAGCACGGGCTCACCAAGACCTTGCCTGGTGCCTGACAAGGCAATGAGGGTGATGCTTTGGACAGCTCCTTGGAGCTTCAGTGCCAGCTCCCTTACTGCCCTGTGCTCAGCAGTACTGCTGACCTGCTGGGCAAGAGAAGCCTCCACCCACACACAGCAACATGGAGACCGAGCACAGCTCATCAGAGAAGTACAATACACAGATGCATCGAAACTTTCGGACTAAGTGATTAAGTAAGGCACAATCTTGTTTCTTGCTTTTGTAATTGGCAATCATTTGGTTCCCAAGTGAAAAATACTGAAAGTAAGAATTCCTGGGGAGGGAGAAGCATTACTGTGAAGAGAAGAGCCCAAAGTGCTCCTCAGCCTGCTGGAGCCAGTGTGCTGGGCTTCCTGCACTTGGCTGAGGGAGGACCTAGCACTTAGCAGAAGGGCGGCTGTGCAGTACCCCGGTGAGGTTATTATGGTGAAATTACTCACCGTGCGTCAGCATTCGCTGCGTGTGCGGTGGAGAGGCTGGAGCCCCTCCATCAGCAGAACAGGAGCTCCCAGCTCAGGAGCAGGCAGACGGGCTGCAACTAGCATGGCTCTCCAGACTGAAAAGCCTCTCTGAATTCATGCAGTGCCCTTCTGCCTCCCGTGAAACCCATCGGGAAGGGGTTGTGGAGAGAGGGAAATAGGATGAGGGGTTTTAAGGTCCATCAGTAACATTTCCACCTGGTTGGGACAGCTTGGAGTGGGGGGACGGGGAAGCAAGGTGGGCTGGGTGAGGATGGACCCTGGTACGTGGGTCTGTCGCCTTGATCTGGTGGAGGAGTCAGGTGAAACTCCCCTCAGCCTCACTGGGGATGGGTTTTGAAGATACTTTAACTGCCTCGAAGCAGTTACTCTTTCTTTACAGGTGCTTTTAACAGTTTTACATGGGCTAAAGGCTTCTTCCCTCGCCCTGTCTGCCTCCAGCCGTGCAGCCTTGGCTGAGCTGGGTCTCAGGAGAAGAGGGAAATCTGAGGCAGGCTGTGGGGCCAGCCGATCCCTGCAGCCCCATACTGTGTGCCAGCTCCTCCCTTTGGAGGGTGGCTGCTAAAACTGGGGAAACTGCATTAAAAAAATAAATATGCTAGTTAAAAAGAGTTAAAGGTGGAAGCATATGAAAACAACCCCACCTTCCTATCAAAAAATGCGTCTCTCAGAAATAACAACCGCACTGGAAAAGGTTCCCTGCCAAATGTTTAAAAAACCAACAAAACAAACAGGAAATTAAGAGTCAGGAGGCCCAGCACAGCTCCAGCACTGACTGGGAAACATCCTGCTTTAATACCAAGACTCTTTCGGCAGCACTATGACCAGAAGGTCCCCAGGCCCAGCCTGGGCTGTGCCCTGGCTGCTGCTCCGTACTGCTCGGGTAGGTAAAAATGCGGCTTTGAAGGTTTCCACATACTCGTTTTAGTTTGTATCACCATGTAAATAACACAGCAGAGCCTCAAAACAAACGCTTGCTTCCACTGCATCCCTGCAAACATCCTGCTCCACTGACATGCCACCCAGTAGAACAATGACCCCTCCGCTGACACCAAGAGAGCTCAAGACTTTGTTCCTTCTGGGCTCGACAACACGTTTGACAGACCATGTCTAAAATCCATGGGATGCAGCCGAGAGCCTATTTTCATTACAGAACGGGAGGTGACAAAATGAAGCCTCATGGGCTGGTGGCGAGAGATGGGGAGGACGCAGTAGCCCAGGGATTGACAGCATCCCTGCCCTGCTCACTGACAGCTTCCAGCCTTTGGGATTTTTTTTTAGGCTCTGATTTTTGTAACAAGTGTAATATTTTTGCAGAGTGTGGGTTAGGTTGTCGTGAAATATGCAGTTTTAGCTGTCTTCTCAGGAAAATATATTTATCACTACAGCTTCTGGAAGTGTTTACTGCTCATTTATCCTGAACAATTATGAAAAATACATCAGCATTGGCATGGGGTGTTTAGCAAGCATTTGCTGCTGTACGTCTATTATTCATCGGTGTGGAACAGTTTGATTATAGCTCTCTAGTATCACTAATCCTGTGTTTTGCTTTCCACATAAAAACATTAACATCTTGTTTATTAATCGAGACTCGCCGAGGCAGAATATCTCAGAAAGGCTTGAGGGCTATGGGGGAGTGAGTCACTGTGTGTGTGCCAAGGGACTCCGTATTACAGCGGAATATTGGAAAATCCAAGAGACTCCAGAAGTGGGGCTGGAAGGGCAGGATGTGCCACAACCCCCATGGGGCTGGGAGAGCTGAGTAATTCAAAAGAGTTGTTAATCTTACCTGTTTCCAGGCTGTTATCTGTTTAAGTTACTGTTCAGAAGGATTTTTTCCCCGAATAGATCACCCAAGATGTCTTGTTGCAAATGAGGGCAATTACTTTTCTGTGCTAGTCCCAGGAATGCAGAAGATAAATCGTCACCTCCTGTTCCCTGTAGTCTTTCCCAATTTATGAACTGGCTTTGGATGCACTCTGCTGCCTTCCACCAGTTACTCAGAATAAATCATTAATCCTCGACACTTGGTTTGGTTGAAGAAAATACTCTGAGAGAGGTCTAAGTCAGCACCAGGCTTGGAGAGATGCCTGTGCCTTTTGAAATGAGTAAGGCTAGTTTGACTTCTCCCACATCTTTCAGGAATGACAGTTCTGGACACCAAGTGCCACGCAGAATTGCTCCTGGTGTTACTATATGCTGGTTCTGGCTGGATTTATCTTTCTTTTTCACTTCATTTGCTCAGAGTTTTGTGTACTGGTAAGTGATGTCTCTGCTTCTTCCCCCAGTGTGGCTGCACTTTGGTAGGAAGGGGAAGGGATTTGATAACAGCAAGAGAGCGCGTGTGTGTGTGTGTGTGGTACCTGGGGCTGCCCCGTGCTCCTCTGAGATGGGTCCCACGGGTTGCGCTGCCCTTGTGTCCATCAGCCCCTCTCTCCAGCTTGGGGAGACACCTCTTAGTGCAGCCAGGTCCTCGTTTGGTCAAGAAAATGTATCCAAGGGGCAGTGGAGGAGCCTTCAGGTAACTCGTTTCCACAAGACCAGCATTATCAGGAACAGGCTGGGGGCTACAGCAGGTTGGTTTGGTTTTTTTTTTCCCCATCTCTGGCCACAGGCCCTGCTGGGATCTGAGAGGAGCTTTTGAAAAATGATTTATGATACACTAAACCCGAAAGCATTCATTTGCTTGCCTCTCTGGTTGCTGCTTATTACCCAGAAAAAAGCTTTCATGTGCAAAAAGCATTGACTTAGGAAAGAAAAATAAAATTGCAGAGCTAAAGGAATGTCAGCACATTGTGCAAAGGCCCCCTCCCCACCCCCCCAGGCGCCAGGAGTCACGACAACCTGCTTCCCGCTCAGAGCTGCCTGCGATCAGGCACCCCTGGCTTTTATTCTTCAGGGACACCTAAGCCTGTGGGACACTTGGAGGTCCCTGGGAACCAAATTTTTCCTTGCTGTAAGCAGATGAAGCATCAGCTGATGCCTTCAGAGCTGTTCCTGCTGGCAGGAGGACCCAGCAAGACATTTCCTGGCTTCTCAGGGTCAGCATGGAACAAGGATCACTCCTCACCCTGCTCTGCTGGCACCATGCTGGTCCCTGGCTGGCAGGTGGTGGGGGTGGCACAGGCATGGCCAGGACTAGAAAGGGCAGTAATAATTCGAGTATCCCATGGGACAGGGAATGCAGGGCTGACTATGAAGAGGCCGGGGATGGGCACTGGCTACTAATGTGCTGTGTGTGCCAGAAACCTTGTCCTGAATCATAGAATCATTATGGTTGGAAAGGACCACCAGGATCATCAAGTCCAACCTTCATCCTAACTTCTCTGTAGCCACTAGACCATAGCGTCAAGTGCTACATCTACTCTTTCTAGTAGAACAAGCTCGTCTGAGTGTGCCCTCTGCCTTGGTGGCCGCAGAGGGCTGGGGTCGGGCATCTCCTTCCTCAGCTCTGGGTGGGGGCTGGCCAATGCTGTCAAGGGACTTGGAAGCAGAGGGCAACCAAACAGTCTTATTGCCTTGTTGGTCCTGCCTCCCTTTGGGTTTAACACAGTGAATACACAGCGGTACCTCGCTGTCTTGCAGTATTTACTGACTCCTGTGCTTTTTTCACTGTTTGCTCTTCTAGTCCATGGGGCTTATGTGGCCCAAGGCACATCCCCACCATGCTGGAGGCTCAAACGCCTGCAAGAGAGAGTGTGAGAATCTGTTTTGCATGAAGGCTAATGTGGCTGGAAAATCCCCGTGAGAGCCCTTGTTGATTACCATGGATATGCAATACCCAGCTGCTTTCCCTCTCGTTGCAGCGCAAAGCCCAACAAGGCTGGCTGGCTTCCCTGCGTGCTGCCTAAACAGGCTCTGCCACACAACTGTACTACGCAGATGACAGCTGGCACTGGCAGAAATGATGATTCCTCCTCAAAATGGAAACTGGCCTCTCTAGAGGGCTTTCTGTGGCAACTGCCAGTGTCTGTCTTCGAGTTATTGGTGGTTTTGGGGGAAGTGCTGGCTGCACGCATATTTCTGTGTGGTAAGCTGGTAATTGCTTTCCTTGAGCTGATTTTCAAAGAAAAGATTTGTTGCAAATCAAAGGCAGAGAAGATTCCTGGGGAGCTGTAGAGCAGGCGGGTGTCCTGATGGGTAAGGGGGTGGCCGTACTTGCAGGGCTGCGCTGCCTGAGCCACCCGTACCTGAGCTGGGTGGGAGGCGGCTGGCTCTGCTGGTGTATTTGCTGAGGGGGGGGGATATGTAATGCAGAAAAACTGCTTCTCCAGGGCAACTAAGGGAGCTGCGGGTGCAGCCCGTCCCTTTGAAGTGCCCGAGGACAGGGAGCAGCCTCCAGCCAGGGTCTCCCCAGTGCGGCAGGGCTCCTAGGAGGGACATCCCCCGTCCGTGCTCCTCCTCGCAGCTCCTTCCCGGGGAAGCCCGGCGAGTCGCTCCGACCCGCTGCCTGGCAGCAGGGACCGGGATTCCCGGAACCACTCTGCCCCGGCTGCGCCCGCGTCCCGCTCTCCAGCCCCGGCTCTCTCCTCTCCGTCATCTCCATCCATCCTCTCCATCCTCTCCATCATCTCCAGCATCTCGATCATCTCCATCTCCATCCCGCCGCCTCCCCGCGACTTGTCCCGGGCTCGGCCTCCCGGTCCCCGCCCGCCTCCACCCACCTCCCTTCCTCCTTGCCCCGGGAGCCGGGGCAGCGGCACAGCCCGGCCGAGCTCCCGGCGGAGCCGGGCAGGCTCCTCCCGGCCCGGTCCCG
>VZZY01021104.1:181983-212610 GCA_013400335.1 Eurystomus gularis | reverse complement strand
TCGGCGGCCGCCCCCAGCCCCGGAGGTGCCGAGGGCAGCTCTGTGCTGGGTGCCGGCACACACAGCGCGCCTGTCCCTGGGTCCCTCCTGCCTGAAAGACTTTCCCCGGGCAGCTGTGGGGAACAAGTGGCACAGCCCCACGACCTGCCCCCTCCATCACCGCGGAGAGGGGGTTGAGCTGCCCGGGGGTGGGATGGGGTCTGGGCAGCGTGTGAGCGCCCGCCGGTACCCCTGGCTCCAGCCGGTCTCGGAAAACCTCCTCCCCGGGCACGGGGTGAGAGGAGGCTCTGGGGAGGCTGGTGGGTGACCCTGAAGACACCACAGCCGGGCACAGGGACACCAGATCGGTGACAGGTACGGTGTCCCTCCACAGGACCTGCAAAGGAGAAAGGGGAGCTGCTGCAGGGGCGGGTAAAGCAAATAACGGCATCTCTGGGAGCAGGCGGTGCCGTGAGCGGCAGGAGGAAGGGCTAAAAAAACCCACAGATCCCGGATCCTGGCAAAGATGGATGTTTTCCACCCATTCTGTATCATGCCTCCGTTCCAAATTTGTCAGGGATTTCCCTGGCGGTAAGTGCCACCGATGGGGCACACCCAGCACCTTCTGCCTGTCCAAGAGGTGCCCAGAGAAGCTGCTGCCAGGGGGGCCCTGCTGCCCAGCCCTGCCCAGAGCTTGCCAGGCTGCTCCTTCCCCCACCTTGCCCCCCTGGGACTTACCCCATCCTGCAGCCTCCAGACAGAATTAGGATCTGCATTTTGTAAACGTGAACCTGAGAGCAGGGGGGTGACCCTGTTTCAGGGGGGGAAATCTCATGGGGTTATGTCTCCCCCCACACACACACTCCATCTGCTTCCATCTGTCTCTTGTTGACTGACCACGAAAGCTGGAGGTAAAACCTAGAGATGCGAATTTGGGTGAAGGGAGGAGGTTTATGTCTGCGTTAGGGCTGGGTTTTTCTTAAACCTTTGAACGCTGGCATTGTTGGGCTCTCCCTCCCTGTGTGATGCGTGCCGACGAGGCAGAGCATGGGAACGTGCTGCTCCCGAGAGAGCCAGAGCAGGGATGTGGTTGGGAGAAGCAGGATTTCTTCAGCGGACATCGCTGCAGGCCTTCTTCTGGCAGAAGGAACATCTGTCGGAGATTAAAGCCAAGAAGCCTCCCATCGTCAGCACTTTAAAGAGGCTCCTTTGCTGAGCAAAGAGCTCTCTCTCCTGGCTGTTGCTAGTTTTCCTCTGCTCATTGCCCGGCTTCCTTGTCCCGCCCGGGGATTAAGGGAGGAGGAGGAGACCCTGGGGAGGGACCAGCACCCCAGAGCGGAGGGTTGGCATGGTTGTTCCAGCATGTGCCCCCCCCAGCAGGGAAATTGCTCAGACTGCCCTTGGGGTGTTGGCAGCCAGCGCTGGGGCTTTGCTGGAAGCGCTGGGGTGGGAGTGGAAGGGCTGGAGGAGCTCTGCGGGAGCTCAGCACCGTGGGAATCACGCAGTGAGATTTACTCTGTCCAAAAAATCTGCCATTTGTGGTGTGTGTGGCTGTAAAACCCTGATTCCTGTAGTAATTCCAGCTTGCTGAGCCCAGGGCAGGAGGGAGCCCTCCTGGCTGGTCTGACCTCTCTAAGCTGGAGGGAAGGGGCCTCTTTAGTAAAATCCTCCCTTCCTCTCCTCCACGTGGACCCTCCAGGAGCGCGCTGTCGGCCTGTCCCACCAGAGCCACTTTGCCACGATCAGGAGGAAACTGCAAACGGATGGGTGGGTTTTACGAAAGCCGACATCTGTCTCCCCTCCCGGCCTGGCCTCGCAAATCTGCCAGGCACAAGCGGCTGCACCAATGAGCTTAGCATCAGAAGTCCCAGGGCACTAACCTTTCCCCGCTTCTGCTCCCCTCCTTCACTGGCAAGAGCCAGAGCGACCAGCCGGCCAGGAGCTTTAGCGTGATCCCCACGGCCCATCTGTCCACCCCACACATATTAACAGCCAGTGTCCTGGTGTTAGGTTTTTAAATCGTGTTTTCTCACAGAGCAAGCAAGAGAGAATAAATAGCTGACAATTGGCGGCAGCGCGACTTCGCAATGAATGAGAAACACAGAGCTGGCACTTCCAGAGGACTTTGCACCTTCCCCAGTTTTCCCACAGAGTGGAGACCCGCAGCCAGGCAGCACTGGGGTCCTGTACAGTGCGTTGGGGGCTCATGGCTCTCACCAGCATCGCAGCTGAGCTCTGCATCCCGCAGTGCTTCTCTCTCACCAAAGGTCCCTTCCCACTCCCCCGGTTTGCCCCGTGGATGCGTTACCTTCCCGTCACCGTCTCACCACCCCAGCCCAGCAGGTCAGTGGATGGGGAGGCACTGCTGGTGTCCCCAGCTCTGGCAATAGCCCAGCTGCCAGGGCACCATCCCAGACAGGGGGTCTTGCAGGCTGCTCATATATCTCTGCTGGCAGGCGCCTCGGAGCCCGGGGTGCTGGGTCCCGCTGGAGCAATAGGCAGGGCTGGGCATGGAGCAATCCTCCTTTAGGTCCTCGTAGCGATGGAGCTGCCTCTCGGGGGAAAACCCAGCGTAGAGAGGGGATGGAGAGCAGCGCTGCAAGCCGGCAGCGCCTGCAGAACTGGGATCCCAGGGGAGCTGGGGGCAGTTGGCCTTCACTCTCTCCAGCTGCACAGGGAGACCCTCGGAGTGGGTGCAGGGCCAACAGCGCCCGGCACCGTGCAGGGACAGGGACAGAGCCGTGATCCTGTTGATGGCTCGCCGGAGGGTAGCAATTTTAGAAAGCCTTTTGCCACCGAGGTCATGTTTGAGGGCCAGCCGCAGGGCGTTGAAGGCTTGGTTGTAGTCCAGGATCCTCTTGCGCTCTCTGACATTGGCAGCCATCCTCCTGGCCTTGGAGCGCACCGGCCTGCTCCTCTTCCTCCCCTTCATCCCTTCAGCATCCCCCAGGCAGGCAGCTCTTTCCCTGCCCTGGGGGACCCACAGACCCTGCCCATAGCACGCCTGGGGTGCACCCCCTGCTTCCAGCTCCTCTTCCGAGCTGTCGGGCTCAGGCATTGTGCCTTTTCCCATGGCTGCTGGTGAGGACGAGAGGGAGAGGTGCTGCTGTGGTCCTGCCTCCCGTGAGGTGTGGGAGACACTCCTCCAGGACACGCAGCCGCCCCTAAAACCCCCACCGCGGGGCTCATCACGTGGCTCCCTCGACCCTCCTCACCTGCCCGCAGGTGTGTTGCCTTGTGGAGAGGCACAAGGTGAGTCCTGCCTGGCCTCTGCTCACAAGGATGTTCCTGAGCACAATGCTGGGCTGGAGCATTGGGCACCGGTGCTGGGGTGCCCAGAGCTTGCAGTGGGATGCTCCCAGGCCCCAGAGGGGCAGCACCTCTACCAAGCACACGTTGCAGTGGTTGCTTTAGTCTCTGCTAAGAGTTTGGTCACTGCAGGAGCTCCCCGTGCTGCTTTGTCTTCTCCTCCACTGGGTGGGCTGGTGGCTTAGCTTGGGCCAGGTCATCCCTGGGTTTTCTATGGTGCCGTGGGGCAGAGCCCTTTGGGGCATCACCACCCTGGCATGGGGCTTGGGCTCTGCTTCCCCAAGCTCACTGGTGCTGCAGCATTTCTGTTATTTCCCAACCAGGGGAAACTGAGGCATGGAGTGATGAGGTTGCTGGGGAGAGCAGTGAGTCTTGTGCCTGGTTTTGCAGGAAAAGACAAAATGACTGCAGCTCCAGGAATGGGGTTGGAGCACTGAGCTGCCTTTGAGATGGTGCCTTAGGGCTGCTCCACACCACTGCACCCCAGTGAGCTGGGAGCATCCTTGGGCATGGAGATAAATGGGTGCCTGGGCAGGAGCAGCCGTTGGAGCCAGTGGGGGAATGTGTGGGGCTTGGCACGCCTCTGCCCTGCGGAGCTGGAAGCAGGAATGTGGCAGGGAGGATTGGGGCAGGTGATAAAAGAGCTAAAGTGCTACCTGCCTCCAGAGCCTTCCTGTCCCTTCCCAGCAGCAGGGAGCCCGGGGGCAGCACTTACTCTGGGGAAGATGATGCTGAAAGCAGCTCCTTGTTCCCTCCATCCCCAAGCTGGTGGGACAGAGAGACTTGCCAGGTGTGGTGGGTCCAGAGGCCACGGGGAGGGCTAGGTCCCTGATCTCTGAGCCATTCAGGACAGCCACGTGTGTTTACCCATCACCTCATTAGTGAGTAGTTGCTAAATGCCCTCCTTGTGAGGGGTAAAGTTTTGAAAAATGGCCCAGCAATGGGTCTGACAAATTGTTGGGGTGACTGGTGCAAAAGCAGAGCCCCGGGAGAACATGCCCCCCCTCAAACCATCCCTTCCTATTTGATTGTCCTGGCTCAGGTTTGATCAATAGCCACAATTAGCGGGGGGCTGTTTGTCTATTGCCCTTCTCCTGTCTTGGCTCTTTGAAGTTGGAGCTAATTTAGGTGCCTCTGCTCCAGGAACCCAATAAATCAGGGGCCTCAGGAGAGGGAAGGACCAGGCAGCGGGACTTCAAAGGGAGGTGAAGCTTGCAATTTTTTTTGAGCAACTCATCTATGCTCACTATGGACCTCTTGTTCTCCCCAGGGGCCTTCTGGCTGCCCAGTCTTGCTCTGCCCAGGAGAGGCTGCTCCCTCAGCCACTGACTTACCCCGTGAGCCCATCTCAGGGAGCTCAGGGCTCTTTGGGATGCTTGAATGCCAGCAGGATATGCATGCCAGGCCCACTTAGAGACATGCCTGTCCAAAGCCCAGCTAAGCAGGATGAATCCCTGCTGCAGGGATGTTTTTGCTGGTGTGGGAGGTCAGGAGGTGCAGAACAGAGCAGACATGGAGGTGGTTGAGCTGGGCACAAAGCCTGTCCCAGCTGAGGCGATGCCTGGGCAGAGGGCAGGCAGCAACCCTGGGGGACGCTGGCTGGGGAGCACTGCCGAGGGTTCCAGCATCTCAGCTCTGGCCCTGCAGGGATGCAGCCCCGGCTCTCGGAAGCGGGCAAGGCCAGACCGTAAATCATGAGTCATTGGATGCCACCTGCCGCCTGTAATTAGTTCATCCCGCTGGGCCATCCCCACCTCGTCCTGGACACTTCCTACCTAGGTGCCCATTACAGGGTGGGAGGCCAGCAGGAACGCCCACCCAGGCCCTGCTCCCTCGGCCCCTGCTGATTTATGGCCGAGCGCTGCAGAGATTTATGGGCTGGGATGGGGAGCCAGAAAAGTGTTGTAAGGCTCTGCCGGCCCGTCTGCCTGACAGATGATGAAAGAGCTGTAATTATCCGTCGCCATGCATAAATCAGGCCACTCATTGCACACTCTTCCACCCCTCCCCAGCCCCCATGAGGGGTTTGACCCCCGGGGATACCCCACCTCTCCAGGATGTGTCACAGCAGCCTGGGGCACTGCTGAGCGCTGGGCACCTGCCTGTCCTGGGCAGCGTTGGCACAGCTCTCGTGGGTCCCACAGCCCAAAGGCACGTCTGGGTTTCTTCACCCCTAACAGTGCTGCTGAGCCCATGCCAGCCAGCTCCAAAAGAGACCTTCTGCTGGCAAAGACGGAGCCTATCAGCAACAGTGGCAGTGCCTTGGGGATGTGGTGTTTGAGAAGATTTGAGAGAAACAGCCCTGCAGGGGAGAAGGAGGGTTGGAGGTGCTCCAGGCACCAGAGCAGAGATTCCCATGCAGCTCCTAGGGATAACCATGGTGATGCAGGCTCTCATCCCGCAGCCCATGAAGGTCCACAGTGGAGTAGATACCCACCTGCAGCCACTGGAGGTCCATGGTGGAGCAGGTATCTCCAAGCAGCCTGTGTAGGTCCACAGTAGTTCAAATATCCACCTGCAGCCTGTGAAGGGCCACTGTGGAGCTGTGTTGTGGTTTAACTCCAGCCATCAATGGAGCCCTACCCAGCCGCTCACTCACTCCCCTCAAGCAGGATGGGTGAGAGAATTAGAAGCATAAAAGTGAGAAACCTCATGAGCTGAGATAAAGACAGTCTAATAGGTGAAGCAAAAACCACGCACACAAGCAGAGCTGGCACCAGCACCACAGCTGGTGACACAACCAGCACCTCTGTCCCTGCACTGCTGACCAGCCCAGGGGCTCCTCTTGCATCTTCTGTGCTGGTGCAGTGACCAGCAGACCCACTGGCACATAGTGGTGGTGATGTGGGGCCAGGCTGCTCTCCGCCTGTGGGCTGGGGCCAGCCGATAACCATGGGCATGGCCGGGTGGCCCCGTGGGAACGTGTTGATGCCACGAGGGGAGGTCAACCCACATCGCAAAGGGTCTCACCCAGCACCCCTATAAAAGTGAGGCAGAGGGGCACAGTTCAGCCAGGCTAGGGTGGGACAGGGATCACACACACCACTCAGGCAGTCTCAGCATGGCCCAGTACCAGCACGGCCCAGTACCAGCACAGCGGGAGCCACAGCGGGAGCCACACTGGGAGCCAACGCAGGAGGACCCACAGCAGGTCCCACAGCAGAAGCCCTCACCGCCAATACAGGAGAACCCAAAGCCATCACCAGCCCAGGACACGCAGAGGCCATCACAGAAGAAGCCACCTGTGGCGTGGGACAAGAAGCCACCGCTGTTGAGCCAACTCCAGCACTGGGCATCCATGGAGCCAGTGTCCCTGAGACCCTTGGCCACCACACCACTGCAACCCTGGCTCCATCAATAAAGCTGAAATGACCGTGTAACGGGATGTGTGTCCCTGTGCACTGGCTGTGTTTCCCTTGGTGTCCATCCATGTCCCAGGGCCTCGGGTGGCCCATGGGTGAGTGCTTCCATGTCCACCAGCTGTGGGTGACCGAGTGGGGGGTTTGGGGCCACCAAGTGTGTGGGCGAGTGTGTGGGTGTCTGCAACAGCTGTGCATGTCCTGGACTGGGTTGTGAACATCCCTGTCCAGCCAGTGTGCACATCCAGCGGCTGTGGGGATGGACATGGCTGGGGTGTGCACATGCTCCTCCCCAGAGGCAGGACGTGGCACTTGTTGAACCTCATGAGGTTCCTACTGGCCCATTTCTCCAGCCCATCCAGGTCCCCAGGAGCCAGCACGCTCCCTGGGGTACCGCCCACCCCCCTCCTCCAGTCCTGCGGGTGCCAGAAGTGCCCTGTGCACTGTGAGGGGTGCACCCCCAGCTGAAAGATGGGTAGAAGAACCATCGCACCAGGGAGAGAGAAAATATTTAATTTTTTAACATTTCAAGTGGAGTGGTGTCCCAGGGAATTACCACCACTTCCAGATCCCTCGGCTTCCAGGGGCTCTTGTTGCTCTTCTGGGACCTCCTCAAGGGCTTGCGGAAGTGTATGCAGGAGAAGTGGCGTGTCCACCAGCTCTTCAGGTGGCCCCACAGCTGGGCACAGGTCTGCTGGTACCGTCTCGCCCTGCTCGGCTCTGGGGCCTCCCAACCATGTGCCCTGTCCGTGGGCACCTGCTGCTGGGGACTGTGCTGCTTCTGTCCAGCCCCACGTCCTTCTTGTTCATGTTCCCCTTCACAGCCTTGTCGGTGTCCACATCTGCCCACCACAGCTCTGCTCTGAGGCACAGAGGCCACACTCTGGTCCCTAGCAGGACTTGTATCTCCAGCCCGGTGGGGAGGAGGGGAGGGTCCCCAGGGAGTCATCCTATGGCAGGGTCCCCCAGGATCTCCAGCCACATCTTGCCTCTCGACCAGCAACACCTGCAGTAACTCGCAGAGCTGACTGGTTATTGTTTGGGTGGCCTGGGTGAAGTTGTTGAGCTGAAGGACAAGCTCATTCATGGTTGTGACTGGGGGGCTGCTAGGTGGTGGGTCCACATCCATGGGGCTCTTCACCCTGTCCCTGGGGACATGCTCCTGCTTGAACCCTGCCGGCAGTTCCAGTGGGGGGTCCTGGTGAAGGGCTAGCCCTGGCTTCCCCAGCAGCCCCTTAACAGCCTTGGAGGACCCAGGGGGTTCCAGGTGCGTGGGCTCTTCTGTCTCCACCAATGCACCATGCCAGGGCTCCAGAAAGGAATAGAAGGAGCCCATGGAAATGGATCTTCTTTCTGGGAATGCCAGCAAGTCCAGGGATGCCAGCAGGGCCTGTAAGGACAGATTGTCCCTGCTTGATGCTTCCATGTTTGCCCTGCAGAGGAGGAAAGGAAAGAAAGTGACCCTGCTCACCCCAGCCTCTCCACTGGGACCCACACCAGCAACCTCTCCTTGGCTGGTGCAGGCAGGGGCAGGGCACAGCATGAGGGTCTTGGGCAGGATCTGAGGGTCTCCCCCAGCACTCACCACCAACTGCAGGGTTGATGTGCGCTTCACTCTTCCAGCTGAGCCACAGTGGGGATGTTTATGTGATCTATGGCACCAGGTCTGGTACAACCACGAGGCTCCAAGTCACGAGCCTGTGATGTCGATCCCCAGTGATGGGACCTCCAATACTGCTGCTGTGCCAGAGGCTAAGGCTGCAGTCCTTGGTGTCCACTGGTGACTGACTGCTCCCAGGGGGCCCCACACCCGCTTTAATAGGCTGGCAGGCAGAACCCTGCTTTGTGACATAGTGGGGCAGGCTGAACCCTGCACTATGATACCTATCTCAGCTCTGGAGGGGCTGAGATGTCCCCTTGCAAATTAGGGGTGGCAGGGGAATCTTGGGGGTGCTTCCGAGGGGAGAAATGAGAAGGAGAAGGAGAAGGAGAAGGAGAAGGAGAAGGAGAAGGAGAAGGAGAAGGAGAAGGAGAAGGAGAAGGAGAAGGAGGAGCACAACACCTGGCCCTCCAGCCACCAGCAGCTCTGGATAGAGCTGTTGAAATTAAAGAGGATCCCCTCAAAGCTGCCCAAACCTACCCCAGGTCCCTCCCCGCTGAGCCCAAGCCCTGGCTGCTTGACTCCAGCCAGCAGCCAAGCCCCTGGAGCCACTTGCTTCCCTGCAGCAGGATGGGGGAGAATCAGGAGAGCAGATCCAAGAAATAAAGGAAACTCTTGGCTAGAGACAAAGATGGTTTAATTAGTAATGGGAAATAAAGCTCCAAAGCCCCAGGAGGTGCCCAAGTGGTCAGTGCCAGGAGCCGAGCTGAGTGATGCCCAGCCAGGACCCAACTCATAGCTGTGCTGTGTGCTGCAAAACCTGCCTGGGTGATGCTGGCTATACAGGAATCAGGAGACACCTCAGTGCCACCCCAACCCAGTCCCAGTGGGATCAGGGGCTGGAGGCACTCGGTCCCCCCTGCACTGCCTGGGGTCACCCCCAGCCTCTGCTCTTTCTCTACAGGTTTGGCTGAGCCATCTCTTTCTCAGCCTCCCTAATGGTCCTTAACCTTTCTAATTCCTCTCGCAGCTCTGCCACCAGGCTGAGCAGATCATCAGCCTCGTCATACCTCACAGGGCTCTTCCTACCACTGCCATCCATTACCAGTAAAAGGCTCTGGCACGCCAGCAGCCCAAGACCTGGATGGCTGCAGGTTCTCATGGGAGCTCTGTCTGGGTTGCCACATCTATTCTGGCAAGCACAGAGCTTTCTGTGGGTGGAGACCATGGCTAAGCTCCTTCTGGAAGAGTGATGACCACCAACTGAACTCACATCTTGATCTGGGAGGGTGACGACACCCTTCTTGCAGGCTGGGCTGGATACAGAGCAGCTTGCCTTGATGGGCAAGTAAGGGATGGGATATGGAGGAATGGAAAGGTGAAGCCTTGTGTAGGTTTCAAGGAAGAGGATTTGGGAAGTGCAAGAGTTTGGACAGGGGGTCATAATGGGACAGGCTTAGAGGGGGTGAGGTTGAGGAATCAGACATCTAAATAGAGGGGATTTGGGGACACCAAGTAATGTGATTGGCAGGGACTGAGAGTATTTGAGGAGATCAAAATGAGGAATCAGGACCTATCCAGCCCGCACCACCCAGGGCACCCATATGTCTGGGTATCCCCACTCCTCTCAAGAGGGGACTCAGGTATCTGGGACCTGCCTAGGAACCCTGCTGTTCCCTGGGGAACCAGGAACCCAGGCTCTGCCTAGGAACCCCACTATCTCCTGGGAACCCAGCTGCCCAGGCTGTCCCTTGGGGACCCAGGCATCTGGGTGCTATGCTTTGGGGCCATGGGGTGGTGGTGGGTGCCCATGAGGCTGATGTTGGCTCCCTGGCTCCCTGGAAACTCAGGCATCCAGGCAGGGTCACCTGGCTTGTGGCATGTGGTGGTCCTGATGTCCTGGCTCCCTGGGGTGCACCCCTGCCTGCTCTGCTTTGGGACCCCCATTCAGAGGGCAAGGCTCTGCCATTACATGAGTAGGGCCCCTGTCAACCACCCCCAACATCGACACTGCCTCGAGGCCCTTGTCCAGGCTGCTGCGCCACTTGCCTCTGCTGCTGTGGGTACGTGACGGGACCCCAGGGACACCCAACCCAACAAGGGACCCTGCCCAAGGATCTCAGTCCTGACTGGCACCTCCATCCCACCAGGGACCTCCATCCCAATGGGGACCTCCACCCTGAACAGGATCCTCAAGCCCTCTGGAGTTCCCCACTTCAACCAACTGACACCAGTTAGGATCCTGGGCAGCTGAAGATCCCTTTCCTAAACAGGAACCCGAGGGCCCTGCCCCAGACAAGCACCCAAGGGACTTCCAACCATGCCAAGGTCTCCCCAGTCCTGATCTGGAAACCAGCAACCTCTGGGGACACTGCCTGGGACCCTGAGCACCACCCAACCCTGAACAGGGACATACTGGGGACCCCCTGGCCCTACCTAAAACCTCAGGAATCCCCAGAGATACCTGACCCTTCCCAGTATCCATAAGCCCTTGATCAGGACTCCAGAAACCCCTGGAAATCCCCAGTCCTTACTGGACCCTCCCATCCCAAATGTCCAGCCCTAACCCCGAACTCATCCCAGTGACCCTCTACTGATTCCAGGGTCAGGGCAGCACAAGGCACTTCAGGAGATCATCATGGATGCCCTGCATTTTCTGGAGCAGCAGAAGGGCTTGAGTGAGCAGGGTACATGGGACATGTGAGGGGTAGGGCCAGGAGATGGGTCAGTGGGATGGGATGTGGAGGTCTTGAGTGGGGGGTATGGTGAAATATAGGGTATATGGTGGTCTGGGGGCTGTACAGGGATATTTGGGGAATCCTGAGGGTATATGTGCTTCAAGGGATAGAGCTTCTGGGGGGTTTGAAGCAGGTATTTGGGGATATATGGAACTTTGGGATGCATATATGGGGTTAAGGTGAGTTATACAGGGGATCTATGGGGTCCGGGGAGGGTTTATGAGAATTGGGGGAGGCCACATTGTCTCACCTGGACATCTGGGACACCTCAGAGCCCCTTGAAGTGTCTCTGCAGGAAGCTGTCAACATGATCTGGGTGAAGCTGAGCCAGCTGGAGGAAGGTATGGGGCCAGTGGGGGCATCCACCCAGGACTCCCACCCTGGGGAACCTTTGGGACTTCCACTCAAGGGACTATCACCGAGACCTTCACCCCACCTTGGGTACCCTCATCCTGGAGGAACCTCCAGGGACTCTATCTGGGCTGGAAAAGGGCTGAGCCCTGACAGCTCAGCCCAGGGATGGGGATCCTCCACGATCCCCAGTCTAATGCTGCACCTTCCCCACCAGCTCCAGCCTGCATCCCACCCTGTGGTGAGTACCCATCCCTCTGTCTTGCCATTCCCCATCCCTTGGTACCTCTCCCATCCCCAGACCTGGCACCAACAAGTCTCTCCTCCCCAGGGTACCAGCCAGCCGCCCGCGTCTTCCAGTGTGCTACCTGCCGCTTCATGGACTGCCATTTTCCCCTGGACTGCCCAGGTATGGGACCTGGCCATCAAAGAATTATAATTTTTTTCCTTTGGTTTGGGAGAGACCTTTAAGATCATTAAGTCCAACTGCTAACCCACCACAGCCAGGTCACCACTAAACCATGTCCCTTAGTACTGCATCTTCATGGCTTTGAAACCCCTCCAGGGATGGGGACTCCACCACTGCCCTGCACAGCCTGGGCCAGCCCTTCACAACCTTTGCAGAGAAGAAATTTTTCCTAATATCCAACCTAAACCTCCTCTGCTGCAGCTCCAGGCTGGCCTAAGCCCAATCCCAGAGCTGAGTGCCTCCAAGGCTACGAGGACAATCCTCATTTCTCACATGTGGGCATGAGTGTTGGGGTCACCATGAGTGCACAAGAGCATGCTGAGGTGCACGCCTACCCATCCCACTGCGAGCACGTGAGCACATGCAGTCACAGAGGGGCATGATCACTTCTGTACGTGCATGAGTAGGTGTGAACTCACATGCTTGTCAACACTCCCAGTGCAGGACGTGTGGGTCGACACAGATGAAGTCATCACGCTGCGCTGCGATGTCCCCTTTGCCACCCCCCATGACCCACCCATTACCTGGATGTTTGCCAAGGGTGTAAGTGGCACATGCACATGCAAGGGTGTATGGAGACATTGCTGAGAGGCCTGGGCATGGGTAGCAAGGTCTGCACACACGTGGTGGGCACATGCGCAGAGAAAATGTGAAGGGGGCCTGTCAGAAAGATGGGGACAGACTTTTTAGCAGGGCCTGTTGGGACAGGACAAGGGGTGATGGCTTGAAACTAAAACACAGAAGATTTAGGCAAGACATAAGGAAGAAATTTTTGACACTGAGGGTGGTGAGAGCCTGGCCCAGGTTGCCCAGAGAGGTGGTCGCTGCCCCATCCCTGGCCCCATTGCAGGTGAGGTTGGCCGGGGCTCTGAGCAACCTGCTCGAGTTGCAGATGTCCCTGCTCAGTGCAGGGGGGTTGGACTAGGTGACCTTTAGAGATCCTTTCCAAGCCAGTCTATGAAGTGACTATTGCCTGTGCTCTGCTTGTGCATCTCCATGTCTGTGCACAAGGAGCACATGTGGGACAGTAGGTGCATGCACATGCACGAGCAAAGGGTACAAGAAGCAGGAAGGAGACACGACACACACCTGTAGGACACGTGCCTTTGCATGCACATGGACACTGGCGGACCAGGCTGTGTTGATGTGTCCCCTCCCACGCTCCAGCTGCGCACACAGGACCTGGCACTGTTTGAAGAGCTGCAGGGGAGCGTGGTAGGACCTCTCAGTCTGACCCTCCAGGAACCCCCTCAAGGAACCATTGCCTGTTGCCTGGGGAACCTTTCTGAGCCCTTGGTCCGCAAGTACTTCTACCTCAATGGTGCGCCCAGAGTGCCGGCAGGGTGGGGTGGAGCGGGCCCCCAGAGAGTTGGGTCCACGGGAGGAGGAGGGTCATGGGGGTGTGAGCAGGAAGCCAGGACACCTGCATCCATGGTGGACATGTGGAGTGGAGGGGGTGTTCCGTGATGCCTGGTTCCTCTGGGGACAATGGGGCACGTAGGGTGGAGCAGAGACCCCCAGAGGTCTGGGTCCCTGGGGGCAGTAAGGCATATGGCTGGAACGGGTGCTGCAGGGACACCTGGACCCTGGGTGGCAATGTCTCATGACCCATGGTGTGTCTGGTCCCCACAGTATCAGAGGGAAGTGTGGAGGCAGAGAAGGGACTCCAGGCTCGGTTCTGGGCTGTGCTGCACTGGTCCTATGGCAGGACCCCCCTGCACTACACAGTATTGCTGGCGCTGGGGCTGGCACTTGGCTCCATGGTGCTCGTGCTGCTGCTGGTGTGAGTTCTCCTGCCCTCATAAACCTTCCTCTTAAAATCCCTGTGCTTCTGGGGCTCCCTGCAGACCAGCATGGGACTCCCAAACTCCCCTGGACCATCCATCCCTCAGGATTCCTTACAAATGTGAAGGGAACCGGGTGTTCAAGGAGGGCCATAGACTGCTGGCACTCCTGAACTCACAGGGCTCCCTATTTCCTCCTGAAACTCCCATTGTCCTCTGGCCCATCCAGGACCCCTCCCTTGCACCCAGGACCACTCTAGTCTTCCTTGCTTCCACCAGATTCCCTAATTGCTCCTGAGACCTTGCCACTTCCCCGCATTTTTCCCAGAACCCTCACTGTCCCTTTGGGGGCCCTAGTTACAGTTGGTTGACCAGTTGTCCACAGGGTCCCATATTTTCACCCTTAGACCCAACATTTGCTCCCAGAAACTCTCAGTTGTCCCTTGGGAACCCCAGATGCCCCATGATCTAACCCCCTCAGATGGGGGTATGGGGTCTCCTCCCACCTCCCCCTCTTTTTACATTCCTCCTTCTGCCTCCCAGAGTCATCAGGCACCACCAGAGCCTCCCAGTCCTCAGTGATCACTGGACATCCCACAGACCTGGACAAC
This sequence comes from Eurystomus gularis, assembly GCA_013400335.1. Lineage (NCBI taxonomy): Eukaryota > Metazoa > Chordata > Aves > Coraciiformes > Coraciidae > Eurystomus > Eurystomus gularis. The sequence goes on along the minus strand of VZZY01021104.1, from coordinate 198,410 downwards.
AGGATCCCTCAGGGGATTCCAGAGCCCTGGCTTCACCTTAGGGGAGCTTGACACGTGGATCCATCCCTGAGGACCAAAATTTCTACAATTACTTTTCGTTCATTGAGGGTGGCCTGTGCAAATGGGAACAGTCTTAAAACAGAACCACAGAGTTCCAACCACCTGGATTATGCTGGAGATAGAGATCTGGGGGTCTTGGGCTTGCATAGAGAAAAGTTGGGTACTGGGCAGCATGTAAGCAGCCCCAAATAGAGTTCTGACACCCCTGAATCTGCATTTCAACAGCTAGCACTAAGGGCAGGTCAGACTGCAGGAAAGCTTTCTCTTGATACTGCTGTATTAAAGATACTAATGTATAATAATACCTTTCTATGTCATGGTCACTGCAAACACCAAGCTATGTTCTCCCCTGATTATTTGCCTAAAAGTACTTTATCACATGTTTATTTTTATACCACTGTATTGCCCAGTTGGCCTCAGTTGGGTAATTTGGATAAATTGCTGCCACAGATTGTCTAGACAATCTGTAACAAAACAGCCAGACGGTAGAGGAAGAATGCTGCAGGAATCCTTGAAGAAGAGATTTTAAAAGCCTAACAAGCCCTTAAAACTGTGATCACAGTATCTCCAGTGCTCTACAGGTACTCTTCAAATGTACCTAGATTTATGGTAGCAATAACAACTACCAGAAAAACAGGAAAAAACAGGCTGTAAAGGCAGCACACGCAGAGCACGCCCATATCGCGTTGGTGCGTTTGGTCCCAAGGAAAAGGTAAAACTCTCCATGCCCTGGGCTGACACTGCAGCTGCATTGAAACCGGCGGTGCTGGGTATGGGTGAGCTGCAATCTCTGGGCTGCAGTCCCAGCCTTTGCTCCCTCACCCCACCGAGGCCCATCCTGATCCTAGCAAGGACCTTCTCCTCTTGCAGTCATCTGGTAACACAACAGAGCCACCCTGTGCTCATCCGTGAGACTGCAGCTCACACTTATCCAAGTCATCATGCTCAGATCTCCACTCTCCTTGGTGCAGCCCCCAGTCCCTGCATTCCTTTCTGAGTTGCTTACATCCAAACCATGTCCCCTCCACATGCTTTCAGATGCCCTCTGTTCCCTTCCGGGTGCTTCTAGATCCCCTCAGACTCATGCTGTTCACTTCCAAGCTCTCTCTGATGCTCTCCATTCCTATCCAGCTGCTTCCATATCCTCCCTTTTCCCCTCATTGCGCTTTCTTGGAACCCTTCTGTTGTCCTACTTGCACAAATAGATACTCTCCATTCCTCCGTTGTACACTCAAGTGTCCTCCATTTCTCTCTGTATGCACCCAGATCTCCTCTGTTCCCCTCCTTGAATACTCAGATCTCCTCTGTTTCTTTCAGTGTCTGCTTAGTGTTGATGTCTCCTATCCGTGCACCCTCACATTCCTCTTCTCCACAAGTGCCTTCTGCTTCCCACTGTTGTCCTCCATCAACACTCAGATCCCACCTATCCCTTCTGTGGGGCTCAGTCACCTTGGGTTCCACCATCAGATCCCTTCCAGCCCCTCTATTCCCCTCAATTTCCCTCCATGCATGCTCAGACCCCTCCATTCCTCTCTGTACATCCCCTTTGCTGCCCTTCACCCATCCAGTTTTGCTCTGGGCAAACACTTGCTTTCCTCTGTAGCCATCCATCCTGCATGACCAGTCTCCCAAACCCAGTGCCCCAGAGACCACGGCTGTCTCAACTGGCCTACAGAAACCCTTTAGCCAGTGTCTTTTGGCGGGCCCATTGAGCTACATCCTTGCAGATCAGGGTGCAGGGAACAGTGACCTCTCCTGCTTCCTCCAGATGGAGATCCCCTCCATCACAACCCTCTGCCTGACCTCATGCAGTCCAGCAAACACCAGCTGCTCCGAACACTGTCCCATAACAGACTCTTCGGGAGTCTCGGGGCTGCTCTGACTTCCTCACCATGAGCTAGTCTGGGCTTGTCAAAAACACATTAAACAAGAACCAATTGACCTGGCAGCACCCAGCTGTAATGGTGGGAGGTGGGGACACCCCTGTGTTTGCTCTCCATGCTGGTTGGTGACTGGAATTCAAGTGTTTATTTACGTAGCTGCTCTCTTCAGAGCTCCCAGATATGCTGTTCTCAGGGGAAATTCCATCCAAGGAGCTAAGCACTTATAGAAGAGACCATTCCAAGGACTCTTGCTGGCACAGGGGTTATTTTCTTTGCAGCTCAGGAAGCTGTGAGCCTAGAACCAGAGGCACCTTCATGTCTACTTGTGTTTTCTAAGGGCACAAAGGAATCCTAGCCTGATTTCCCCCGCCAGGAGCAAGAAAGCCTGGAGTGGGGCTAGGACCCACTCACCCCACCCACTGTGGAGAGCACTACAAATGCCTCCCTGAGAGCTGCTGCTCCGCAGCTTTGGGCTCCTGAGGCCATTCCTGTGTGGACGCCATGGGTGAGTACGGGGCTGGGAAGAGGGGTGCTCCTTGCTAGCACAGGGGGGGCAGCCCAGCCATAGGGAGAGGCTCCATGAGCTGGTCCTTGCACACTGATGGGGAGCTGTGGCATCAGTGCCTTCTGCTCACCTGCCACCCCTTCGAACAGCAGAGGCTTGTACCCTGCTTCTGGCTCACCCCAGCCAGTCCCCTGCTTCAGGGACCAGGAATCAAACTTGCTCACTTGGTTGCTGGGTGCTTTGCTCCACCCAAAACTCTCTCATGCATGATTTTCAGGACCTGCCAAGGGGAGAAGGCAAGGTTGTTTACCCCTTGGGCAAAAAAGTTGAAGCCTTATGGCAAGCTTTCCAGCCTGCACAGACCAGCCTGGTGCTGCCCTGCACGCCTGGTGCTCTCCTGCATCTCATATGGCCCTGTTACACTGTGTGGTGCTGGAGCCATGGGATTTGCCACCTCTCCAGAGGGAGGGTCACATTTCATCTTTTCTCCATCTTTTCCCTTTCCAGCAGCCCGGTGCCTTCTACTCCTTGCTTGCGTGCAGGTCTTGGCTGCCCCAGGACACTCCATGCATATACAAACCCTAAACATCTTCAAGAAATCTCCCTCCAACACTTTGGCGAGTGCTCTGAAGAAAACCAGTATGTAGCATTCCGTGGGCATCACGGTGCTCTCACCAGCCCCCTTCGGTTCTGGGTCAGCTCTGGCTGGTCCAGGGCTCTGGACCAGTGGAGACTTGGTAAAATGACACTTGGGAGAGGGTGTGCGCTGATGCCTCAGATCCAAAAACCACCTCTACAATGTTTACAGGCAGGTGGACTGGGGAGACGCAGCATCTCCCCAGGCTTTGTCCATCTGGGGAGAGGAGCTCTGTCCATGTGGCAGGATGACCTGAACTGCAGTGGGAGGTCCTGCAGCAAGTGAGCTGAAGGCATGAGGAGACCACACCTGCCAGCACAGGGGGGGTCTGGTGTTGGGTGCTCATGTACAGCCAGCTCTGGGTGGAGAAGGGCCCTACAGCACCCCTAGCCCTGGCCAAGCTTCAGGATGGAGGATGGTGGGTGTGAGGAGGTGTACCCAATGCAGGCTGCAGTGCTGTGTGTGCGTGCACACTGTGCAGACTGCTAAGGGTCTCCTGTGCTTGAAGGGGTCATTTTTCTCCTGTTCCCTCAGTCACAGATAAGGGCAAGGTCCTCTTCACCTTCCTCCCCAGCGTGACCTCGTTTTAGTGACACAGACCCTTTTTCAGGAGACTCACAGAAGCCCACTAGTGCCCATACCAGCCTCCTGGCCTCATACCAGCATAGCCCAGTGGACCTGGGTGTTTCACTGGGGCTGCGTCCTGTTAGTTTTCCCACGTGGAAGAGGAAGAGAGGGCTGAGGCCAACCCACTCTCACCTCCAGGCAAGCACATTGACTTCTCTGAGCTGGGACAGCTGATGATTCCCCAGGTAGTCTGGCCACATGTCCCTCTATCCTGCCATAGAGCGAAACATGGTATTGTACTGTTGCACAGGGTTGTATCACCCTCTCTCCTGCCTCAGGCTGGCCCAAGGACTGCAGCGAGATCCCCACTGGCAGCCCCAGCGATGTCTATGTCATCCAGCCCACAGGACTGCACCCCATCGTGGTGTACTGTGAAATGAGTATGGCAGATGGGGGCTGGACGGTCATCCAGAGGAACCGGCAGGACACAGAGATCACCTGGGCCGAGTCTTGGAGCACCTACAAGCATGGCTTTGGGAACGTGCACACCGATTTCTGGCTCGGCACTGAGTACATCTATCAGATCGCCAGGCAGAAGGTCTACCAGGTCAGGTTTCTCATCTGGGATGCTGCAAACAACATCAATTTCGCAGACTACAACCTCTTCAGCCTGGATGATGAGTCCCAGGGCTACCGGCTGAGGCTGGGAGCATACTCGGGGACGGCGGGGGATGCCATGGACTCAGACAATCCCAGGAATGTGCACAACAACATGAAGTTCTCCACAAAGGATCGGGATCAGGACACTTACAGAGGGAACTGTGCCTCCCGCTCTGGGGGGGGCTGGTGGTACTCGGCGTGTTATTCTGTACGGCTGAATGTCAAGGGGGGCATAACGTGGGGCAGCCTGTGCAGCGGGAACTGCAAAGCTTCTGCCATCCTCATCAAACCAGCTCATTAGTACTCTTTCCTCCTCCTGTCTGCACTGGGCACCTGAGCAGACCAGTGTCCTGCTGGGGCTCATTTTGCCAGATGGGGGCCTGGGGTGAGTGGGGTTGTTCCCATATATCAAGAGCTCTTTCTTTTCCTCTTTTCTTGAAAAGTATCAAAGCTTCCTGATTTGTCTCTGGCCTTTAACCTCTGGTGGGTTTTCAGGCATCATTATGAGAACACATTAGAAACACTGCGGTTTCCGAGCATGTTCCTACTGGGGAGAAATTGTGCTTAGAAATGTAAAACCTTCCTGGTTTTATTCTCTTTTTGCTTTGTGGGTATAGATGACTTCAGCAGAAAAATATCAGTCCTCACAAGCTAACCTGATCTAAGCAGCTCCGAGCCCAGAGCCGTGCTCTGCACGCACCAGATCCCTGCTGTAGTCTGGGTTCATCTGCAGAATAAAATTGCTTTCAGAACCTGCACAGACATGTGCAAATGTCCTTCATTTGTTTGGGAACTCTCACAACTGCTCCCGGTTTCTTGCCAGGAGCAGACTTGAGTCCCCTGATGCAGCAAGAAAAGATTCTCAAAGGGAAAATTTTTCATAAGACTCAAATGAGGAATTAAAGACAAAATCTGCACTTAGTAAAGAGAGGTGGGCTTCAAGGCAAGGATCTTTCAAAAAGAGAATGCACTGCCTGTGGCCAAGAGCAAGCACTGAGGGCAGGAGAGAAGCATCAGCTCAGTTCAGCCCTACCAGCCATGACCTGGAGCTAACCAGAGACAGCATCAGGCCAGCATCTTCCTGCCTTGTTAGCCTTCTGAATGCTGGTCCAGGCTTTGGGAAGTAACTGGAAGAGTAGATGGGAAAGAAAGGGACAATAGCACTGCAAGGCCACCCAGTACTGCATGGCTGGGGTATCTGGGGCAGGTTTAAGAGCTGAGGCAGCCTGACATGGCAGGGATCCCAGGATTTCAAGAGGCCTGGATCAGCTTGGGACCACATGAGTGATATCTCCAGTGTGATATCTCTGCACACTGGATAGCTCAACTGTGGACATGGTACCTGTGATGTGGTCTCCCAGTGCTGAGAAGAGGCTAGCGATGTCTTCCTGGCTGCACTCTTGCTGATACAGCCCAGGGTGCAGTTGACCTTCAACACTGCAAGGGTGCACTGCCAACTCCTGGGCAAATTGCTGTTTACAAATTGCTGGCAAATTGCTCTGAAGGGTGTCTTGGGGCCTCGGTCAAAGATCTTGGCCTGAGAGTCCCAAGTTGTTCAGGACTCACAGCCACAAGCCTTCCTTGAGCTCAGCTCTTCTTTCACAAACAGGGGAGAAGAACTGTGGCTTCTTCCAAACCCTACTAATAGAATCATATAATGGTTTGGGCTGGAAGGGACCTTAAAGATCATCTAGTTCCAAACCCCTGCCATGGACAGGGGCACCTCCCTCTAGACCAGGTTGCTCAAAGCCTGGTCCAACCTGGCCTTGAACACTTCCAAGTATGGGGCATCCACAACCTCCCTGGGGCAACCACAACAGCCTTGTGGGAAGTGAGCTCTGCATGTCCCAGGGAGAGCTGGCATCCCTTCGGCAGGTGTGTCTCCTTGCCCAGGAGAAGACCTGCATGATACACTTACTCTCCGCCAGGTCCACCGCCCACAGAGTCATCTCCACACACTTATGTGCAGTGTGGCAGCAGCAGGTAGACACAAGGCAGCAAAGTCTGGCTCCAGGGTTTATTGCAGCTGATTTCTCCCCCCGTGGGTAGCAGAGCTGTGGGGCGTGCGGGGCCCAGGAAGGGAGCGGGGCCCGAGCAAAGCAGGGATACACGATTGCACAGGGAGGGGAACTCGCACTGTGTCCCCCCTGTCCCAAACCAGTGCCTGGTCCCAGTGCCAGCCAGCACCACGGCACTGGGTGAAGCTGCCCGTGTGCCCGGGGCTCTGGGCAATCGCTCCTGAGCCCCGGAGCCGCTGTGCTTCAGCTGGTGACAGTGCGGGAGCTGCTGGCAGCGCAGGACGTGCACCGGGACTGGCACCGGGCTGTTGGCAGGCACGGGGACGGGGCACTGACTGGGGACAGCGGCACTCCCACAAACTCCCGGGAGGCCGGGCGCTGCGGCACGGTCAGCACACGTCTGTGGGTTTCACCAGGATGAGGGATGACGCGCAGTCGCCATTATCGCAGAATCCTGGCCAAAGGATGTGTTTTTTGGCATTGAGCAGGACATTCTGGCACCTGTCGTACCACCAGCCCCCGTAGCTGTTGGCGCAGTTCCCGCTGTACTGGTCCTGGTCTTTGTCAGTTGTGCTGAACTTCATGTTGTCATGTATGCCCCCCTTCTTGGGGTGATAACCGGTCAGGTAGTCATCCCCATCACCAGAAAACCGGCCCAGCCTCAGCGGGTACCCGCTAGCTTCACTCTCCACTCTGAAGATGTCGTACTCGGCGTAATGGGTGACGTTGGCTTTGTTCCTCACGATGAAGCGGACCTTGTAGGTGCCTTGCTGTGTCAGCAGGTGCAGGTACTCGGTGCCCAGCCAGTGATCGCCTTGCACGTTCCCGAAGCCGTACTTGTAGGTGGTCCAGGATTGCTTCCACGTGAGCTCAGTGTCATGAGAGTTTCTCTGGACAACGGTCCAGCCCTTGCCTTCGGTGTCCATGTCACACCAGACCACACGCGGGGGTGACCCTGCCGGCTGGATGACGTACACCCCGCTGGGGCTGTTCTTGTGGAGACGGCTGCAGTCTGGCGGGAACCCTGCAACAGCAGCAGTGGCAAACACAGGTTGGGGTGGGAAAGAGAAAGATCATATGAGTGTCTCAGGGCAATAAGGAGCTCCTGTAGGGGAGTGAGGACTCAGGACAAAAAGGGCTGGCTTGGTCTCGTCTGCTCCACAGAGTAGAGTGGCTTTTCATCCACAGGGCAACCAAAGATCTCTAATACAATGACCCTAGGACCTATTTCTCATTATTTGCTATTTCATTTGGAGCCTCCTAATGCATCTGGCTAAGAAAAGGGGGGAAAAATATCTTCCAGATGCCAGTGATGTCCTGTGAATATACCTGGCCCTCACACAAGGCCCTTGATATTTTGAGCTGCAGCTCTTGCAAGGATCATAAGTGTTCAGTTCATATGTAATGAAAATTTACGCTTTCCCTAGGGCTTGTGGCATTGCAAAAGAAAACTGAGTTCTACCTCAATCTCACAGTGATGTCTCCCCCCAGGATGTTGCGGTTTATCTGCATGATCTATCATAACTACTTGCCAAACTAATTTGCTGTCTAATTTGTTCTTTCTTGTTTTGAGCCTAATGAGGGACAATTTGCTGTGGGTAATTCTGATTCAGCCCATGAAATTCTGTTTTTCTCAGGCACACAGGTCTTGCAGAGAGTGCAACTCTCCCTTGTAGGTAGAAATAGAATACTCCCAACCCCAAAAGAGCTAAAAAAACATAAAAATGGGAGGATGACACCTAGAACCGAAGGCTAAAAAGACACAAGAACCACAATCCTGCCAAGTGACGGTGTTTGGGCAGAAATCCCTTGGCTTTGGCATGGAGCCACCAAGGGGGTGAGGACGGCTTGGCAGGTGACCTTACAAGCCATGGCCCAGGGGTTTGTGGATGTGAGGAGTTCTTGTGTTGTGCACTAGCCTGGGTGCACGCTGGCCTTCCTAGCCCTTCATAGACCTGAGAGTTGGTGCTGAGCTGGGGAGACACTTCTCTGCTCTGCACCTTGGTCCCAGCCAGTGCCCACCACCCACTCCATACTCACCACTCCGGGGGCTGGGCGTGGGTGCTGCTGGGCCAGCGCTTGCACAGAGGAGAAGCATTGCCAGCACTGGGAACAGGAGGACAAGGTCCCCACGGAGCAATCTTGTCCCAGCCTGGAGCCCTGGGGAGAAAAGGGCACAGTACCATTAGGATCCCTCAGAAGCCCGTCAGCCCCTGGGGAGCTCAGACCAGGGAAGACAGAGCCATGGGGTGCTGGCAGGAGCAGGGGGCCCCAGGAGTGGTGGGAGCTGCAGCTTTGGTGCAGGCTCTGCCCATGCAGGGGAAAGTAAGGTGAGGAATGGTTTTGTCATCCTCCTGGTCAGCTCCTTCTCTGCAGCAGATGGCAACCTGCAGATCTTTTCTCAGAACCTACAGCTCAGGAGTAGCTAGGAGAGGACAATGACACAGCTGAATCTGGGAGGAACCTACAGCCCAAGAGTAACTAAGACAGAACAATGACACACATAGATCTGGGAGGAGTAGTTTGCCGGGGTGAATGGATCACAAGAAACAGTTCTTTTAGGAGAAATCATGCTTATGCCTTTTATATAAGCCACTCCAGCCCAATGACAACTAGCAGGAAACCAGATCCAAAGGACAAGTCCTACTGTGCTGGTACCAGCTCCCAAGCAGACCGGAGGAAGTCCCCCAGGCCCACAAAGTGACACAAGCCCAAACCCTCTGTGCTGGCCACCAGCACAACCCTACATCCTGCACTAGCTCAGTTACTGGAGGAGATGCCCTCATGCCTGGGGAAGGGCCCCTGTGCAACCACATGAATGAAGTGTGCTGCTGGGAAGATAACTCACCCATCACAACAGCAGGGCTGAGCAGAGAGCAGGAACCCAGCGGTGCTCCCTCCCATACGGAGCTTTCCACATCGATTTTATAGGCACTGCACACACCCACTCGTGTTCACACTTGTTATTTGTCGAGGCACAAGGAGGCACTTTCAGATTGTGACTCGAGCAGTTTTCAGGTCCCATGACAGCACAGCTAAACCCCCAGAGGGGAGGGCGGCATGCCCTTCCAGCCAGAGAAGTACAAATTAATCACCTCCATGACAAGGGATTTCAATTATTGACTCTCCCAGGTACACAAACAGTACATCTGAATTGCCTACTTGGAGAAAATTCTGGAGAGCCTTGATCAAACCGAATTGGAGAGACCCAGCTTTTTAAGGATAAACACACAGAAACTAGCAGGAGAGTTTAGGTCTCCTATGTGCCCGGTCCCAAAGTTGACCTTGGAAAGTTGAGGACAGGTCCTCAAGAGAGGTACCCACTTGCTCACTTTCCAATGACAGGTTTCACGATCAGTGAGTTAAGTCATTGGACCAGTGTCCAGCAGCCAGAAGTCACTGCATACACAGTGTCCCCTGGCACCCCAATCGGCATGCTTTGAGGAGAGGGTAAGGGCTCCAGGTAACAAACAGGTGCTTGTGGGTCCTTTTGCCACTCTCCTTCCCCATCCCTGTCTTTGGCCTGGTGAGACCCTGCAGACGCCCCCTCCAGCCCCAGAAACGTGGACCAAGGGTTGTTCCCTTTACAGGAGCAAAATGCCTCAGAACAGGTCGTTTGACAGAGCTGTTCATGCCAGAAGGTGTAGACAGCTCCATTGCTTTAAGTCACTTTTAAGAGGATAAAGGTATGGCCTTTCTACTTACTTCTCCTGTGTTGGTTTCAGTAGTCTACTGACCAGATGTCTTCTTCATGGCACAGCTTTAAACCTGGTGTTCACCAAACTTTCTGCACTGCAGGAGCACACATCAAGCAGTGCAACTTGCAGGTCTGGATAGACAGCAACATCCAGACTTCTCCAAGTTAAGTGATCCCAAGCTGTCCTGGGAAGAAGGACACCAGGCAGAGGGGCCATGTACCCTTTTGGGGGTACAGGAGAAGTGGGTGACTTAGGGGCTGCCATGGGCTGCCCCTGGAGCTAGTGCCACGGCTGAGCCATGCAACTCCTTGGGGTGTGGTGGGGTGCCTATGCAGGCTGCTGCTGGTGAGCCATCACTGGGACCACTGCTGACAACAAGGCTACCAGATGCAGCAGGAATGTGGGCCCCACAGGTCATGGAGAGGATGTCCTCCCCTGGCCCTGGCTACAGCAGGTTCCACTGGGTTCCTCTGAATAGATGCAAATGGTGTTTCCTTCAAAGAAGCAGTGTGTCAACAGGACAGTTTATAGGCAGTCCAGCAGAGACCTTGGCTTTGACTTTAGCTCAAATATTGCAGTGGATGGTGTCTTCAAAGTTATCAAACATAGGCTTTCTAAATCACACTGACCTGGGACCTCTTTCTGAGCAGACCCAGCTTGGAAGCAGAGCTGAGGACAACAACCAGTGGTTGCCCTCCAGAGAGGCAGAGCAGGGGCACAGCACTCCAGCTGTCTTCTCACCCGTGGAAGTAAATAATCCCACCCCTCACCCTCCCGGCTGCATTCTTCCAGATGCAGCCCAGGATGCAACAATAAACAGATCTGTGCCGCGACTGTGGCTCTTTTGATATCAAACACACACTGAGCAGGAGCTGGGCTGCAGGATGCAGCTGGGGGTTCACAGAAATCCCCTTTATGGCCTTCCCCCTGCCTGCTTTGCACATCTGAACCCAAACACCTGCCACAGCCTCCTGGAAAAGCTGGCTGGGGACTGGAAGCTGCTGCTGAAGCTCTGCTGAGGGTTGCTGCCTGCCTTAGATTGCATTCGCTATTGACCAGAAGCAGCAGCACAGCAGAGAATGCAGAGAGGCTTCCATGACCAGGCAGCCACACTGCAAGTGACCAGCCTGTGACAAAAGCCCACCTTGCTCCTCCGCAGGCTTTGGCCATCTCGTGCTGTCCAACATAAGGTGGATGCTGGGGTACAGGAGTCCTCATAACTCAGAATACTGAGGGTATCAGTCTCTAGGAAAAGGATTGTCTGGCATTTTCTGTAAGAAATCCATAGTATAGGCACTCCAAGTAGCAGAGAAGGGCTTGAAGTGAGACCATTTTACATCAGTGTCACGTCATGATTCTCTAAGGCTCCCTTGTGACTGCTACAAGGGTCACGGTGCCAGGAGAGACCACATGGCACGTTGTGCAAGAGGCAGCGTGGTGGTGGCAGGCCAGGCACGTCAGAAGGCTCCTGGAGCGGCACTTTCTGAAGCTGGGTGCACAATTTGCCAGGAACACTAGAGTACCTCTCCCCTGAAGGGTCTAATGGGATCCCCAGTGGCTGTTGGGCTCGATGATTGCTCTGGAGAGAGTGATTTTACGCCTGATGTTTGATTTCCATCCAGGAGGGAAAAATGTCATCGGGGTATTTACTTATGAGTTGAAATGTGCAGAGGTGCCCAGGGGATCCAGTTCCCTGGGGAAACCCTGCCAGGACACTGTAAATCAACGTTGGTTTAAGTCATTTGCTTATTGGCACCCAATTATTTGCTTTGCCTCTGAAGAAAGCTCTTCACCTTTGTGAGACACAGCCTTCATTGTCTGAGGACATATCACTTAATGACAAAGAGTAAACAAGCCATAAACCACTAGTCCTGTTGCCAACCAGAGGACAAGTGCTGTGGTTTGGGTCTCGTGCCTCCACCCCCTCACCTCCTGAGACCTATAACTTTCAGGCTGGACACTCCTCTGGCCAGGCCAAAACCACTCGGCTTCCCGTGCCACAGGGTCCTCGCAGAGACAGCATGGGTGAGTATGGGATGGGATGGGATGAGACAGCACCGCTGTCTGCGGCTGTGGGTCACAGGGCATCCTGGCACTTTGTCTTCTGCAGGGCCCCCTTCTCCCCACACTCCGGCCACCCCAGTGTGAAGTCCATTACATTGCCCGGGCTCACTTTGCCCTGGGCTGGGAACTGCAGCAGGAATCTACATGTTCTGGTCCTTTCAGGCTGTGTCAGTGTAGCTCTGGAGTGCTCATTTTACAAGCCTCATAGTTACCAAACATTCTGTGTCATTTTCAGTTCTCCAAGGAAAGTATAAATACGCTAGAATAGAAAATGGATTTTTTTAGATATTCCTGGTAATCTGCCTGGGTGAGCTACTTCTGTCAGATGATGCCTACAAGAAAACTGGGGAGGGACATTTTACAAGGGTTTGTAGTGATAGGATGAGGGGTAATGGGTTCGAACTGGAAGAGGGGAGATTTAGATTAGATGCACAGATGTTTTTCACTCTGAGGATGGTGAGATACTGGAACAGGCTGCCCAAGGAGTCTGTAGATGCTCCAACACTGGATGTGTTCAAGACCAGGTTGGATGGGGCTTTGAGCAACCTGGTCTAGCGGGAGGTGTCCCCTCCCATGCCAGCGGCATTGGAACTAGATGATCTTTAAGGTCCCTTCCAACCCAAACCATTCTATGATTCTATATCATGACCAGATCTTCCCATTGGCAGGGGCCTCCACAATGCCCCACTCTCTAAGAATCATATAAACTTTCTATTATTTTATTTAGATTTAATATTGCAAAAAGTGTACTGGTTTCCCTAGCTGCTCTGGACAGGAACAAACCAGAGCAGCTGGCTACAGATGGAAATTTTAAAGTAACCTTATAACCATAGAAAGGACATAATTTGCACCAGCCAGGCAGTAGTTGCACTGTCCCTCTCAGCCATGCTGCTTCCACACAGAGCAGAGAAATACACACAGCCCTGCCTGGGGCTTGTTCCCACCCAGACATCTGGGTTCTTACCCCACAACCATGGCCTGGAGGCAGGTGTAGTCCCAGCCTACACCATGGGAGCGTGTCATGGGAGCTGTGAGGAAAGGGGATTCCTTCCTCCCGGCTCAGCCTGCTTGTTACCTCCAGCCACAAGACTTGGTTTTTACAGGGATTTCTGATTACAGTCACTTTGGGTTTGGACACTTCTTCTGTCTCAAAGATCACCACCAGCTGGTGCCACCACTAATGGCTCCTGTCAATGAATATACGGCAGCTCATCAAAATCAGTGAATTGGGGCTTATAGCTCCCTGAGGGAGCTCTACATATAAAGAATTTTATTTTCCCATTTTACTCTGCAAATAAAGGAGTCATGGATCTCTAATGTAAGAGTTACGACCTCTTTCTTTTTCCAATCTCCTCCCATTTCAGCTAACCAGCGCCTTTGTCTCCTGCCTTTCACCTGCCTGCTGGCCCTGGCAGCATCTCTTCCTGCCTTTGACATTAGAAACCTGCATCTCCTCAATGGCACGCTGGATGAAATTATGAACGCCCCCCCAGAGTCCTCCCAGCCTGGTGAGTATACCACTATAAGAGGGAGAGGCAAACAAGGTCATGTTCTGTTAGATCCTACACAGACCTCCTCACCAGGCTCACCACACCCCTGTAACACTGCTCAGTGTGTGGGCAACACCAGTGCAATGTAGGCTGTCTTACTGGAACAAAATCAGAAGACCATGGAGGAGGGAGTGATGGCAAATTACAGTGAGTTTGCAGGAAAGAGTGTACTCTGGGTGTAGGAAGACAAGGGAGGGGATTATACACAGAGCGAGAGGCTGAGGTTAAATACTTCATACTGGATGGGGTAGGAAAGCACCAGCTGAGAGTGAAGGCAGGGAGCAGGTATTTGAGGATGTCAGAGAGCAGCAGCTGCAGGGTTAGGTGTCTGTTCCAGAGAAGGGACAGGAATGGCTTTGGGGATTCCAGAAAGCTGTGGCTCATTCCTCTGTTTTACAGCCATCAGTGGATACACAGAAGATGTCCCGGCAAAAGAATTGCATTGATTTACTCTGAACCACTCTCCCTTCCAGCAACGCCCTTCGAATTCCCTTCTGGTCCAGCTGAGCAGAGACCCCCTCCCAACTCCTGATACCTGCACCTCTTTTCCTGTGTCTGCTCTCATGTTTCCTCTAGCCCTTCTTCTTCCTGAGTTCCTTCCTAACTGCTTCTTCTGCACTTTAACAACCATCTTTCCAGTGTTGCCACCCACCATTCAGGGTCTTTTCCCCACAAAACGTGCCTAAATCCTTCTCAGCGAGGAAGCATCTGCTGCATTCTAACACCATGTAAATTCCCCCTAACTACCAACTGGCTGATATCTGAAATGGTAAAGTCCCTCTGGAATTAGGACCAACAATAGAAAACGAGGAATATCGTCTGGAGAAGATCATGCTCTCCCAGAAGTCATTTGACATGCCTGCTCTCAACACTCACTCCTGTGTCCTCTGTTCTTTTTAATTCAGATAACGGTGATGAACATGTTCGACAGGTCAGAGACGTTGGTCACCACCCACAAGCAGTCCATGGTAAGTCTCTTCTCAAGGAGTACATCTGCTCATAAATGTCAAGTGCTTCCAGTGCCTCATCTCTGTTTCCTACCCCAGGTTGGCCCAAGGACTGCAGTGAGATGCCCCCTGGCAGCCACAGTGGTGTCTACATCATCCAGCCCAAAGGCCTCCACCACCTCGTGGTGTACTGTGAAATGAATGTGACAAGTGGGGGCTGGACCGTCATCCAGAGGAACCAGAAGGACACACCAGTCACCTGGGCTGAGTCCTGGAGCACCTACAAGTTTGGCTTTGGGAGTGTGAGCAGCGAGTACTGGCTGGGCACCGAGTACATCTATCAGATTGCTAAGCAGAAGGTCTACCAGGTCAGGTTTGTCATCCAGGACTCCACAGACAACATCAACTTCGCAGACTACAACCTCTTCAGTGTGGAAGATGAGTCCCATGGCTACCGGCTGAGGCTGGGAGCGTACTCGGGGACAGCAGGGGATGCCATGACCTCAAACAATCCCAACACCATGCATGACAACATGAAGTTCTCCACAAAGGATCGGGATCAGGACACTTACAGTAAGAACTGTGCCTACAGCTATGAGGGGGGCTGGTGGTACTCGGCGTGTTATTCTGTACGGCTGAATTTCAAGGGTGGCATGACATGGGGCAACCTGTGCAAAGGGAACTGCAAATCCTCCCTTATCCTCATAAAACCAGCTTCATATTGTTAGTGCTTCTTCCCCCTCCCGTCCACACTGGACAATCTGCAAAGGCTCTGCATGGCCAAAGAGCTTGAGCCTTTCTGGAGCAGAGAGTGGAGCCCAAGGGCAGCAGGGCTTTAGTGAAATGCCACTTTCCAGTTCCCCTCTCTGAGTGCAGGCTTCCCCTCTGCTCAGCTCTTCCCCCCTGCGCTTGCCAATGATTCCCCTCCATTATGTTTCTAATCAAGAATAAAAGAATCAGTTGTGAAATTTGTGGATTCCTCGTGTACCTTCTATGCAGAAGAAGGCACTCAGCCCTGGAGTGACTTCATCAGAGTCTCTTACCTGCCTCCAGAACACACAGCAAGCAAAAAAGCAGATGTGGTGCAGCGCAGGATATGTGCATGGAGGTGCAGAGTGCGCACAGTGGGATACAGGATGCAGAGCAGGATGCAGAATGCACACAGTGGGACGTAGGATGCACAGGGTGGGATGCAGGGTGCACAGAGCAGGATGCAGGATGCACACAGTGGGATGCAGAATGCAGAGCAGGAAGCAGGATGCACAGAAGGATGCAGGATGCACATAGCAGGATGCAGGATGCACATAGCAGGAAGCAGGATGCACAGAGCGGGATGCAGGATGCACAGAGCGGGATGCAGGATGCACAGAGTGGGATGCAGGATGAACAGAGCGGGATGCAGGATGCACAGAAGGATGCAGGATGCACAGAGCGGGATGCAGGATGCACAGAAGGATGCAGGATGCACAGAGAGGGGCTGGTGGTACTCGGAGCAGGAAGCAGGATGCACAGAAGGATGCAGGATGCACAGAGCGGGATGCAGGATGCACAGAGTGGGATGCAGGATGAACAGAGCGGGATGCAGGATGCACAGAAGGATGCAGGATGCACAGAGCGGGATGCAGGATGCACAGAAGGATGCAGGATGCACAGACTGGGATGCAGGATGCACAGAGCGGGACGCAGGATGCACAGAGAGGGAAGCAGGACGCACGCAGCCGGTGCAGTGCCGGTTCCCCCCACCCAGGCCGGGGGCGGTGCAGTGCAGAACCGGAGCGCCTTGAGCTCGGTTGCGGCTCCTTTAAGACCGGCGGGGGCGGGCGCGGGGCGCGTTCGCG
>VZZY01021104.1:93142-172936 GCA_013400335.1 Eurystomus gularis | reverse complement strand
GCCCATCCTGAAGTGGGGGGGGAGGGGGTAACCCCGCCGTGTGGCGGCGGAGGGGGAAGGAGGGGTCCCGTTGTGAGGCGGCGAGGGGGGGTGACATCTTACCGTGAGGCGGAGGCAGGGATTGCCGCCTGCTGCCCGCGCCCTGACTGTGCCTTGCAGCTCCCGGGTGGTGGAGATCCAGTCACAGATGTCGGAGCGGGCTGTGGAGCTGCTGGGGCTGCCTGCGGACCGGCCGTGCCTCCTCCTGGACGTGGGGTGAGTGGGGGCCCTGCCCTGTGTCGTAGCACACGGGGCGTCTCGGGCTTCGGCCGGCTGCGGCGCTGGGGCTGGATGGGCACCTGGGAGCGAGGGGCACCCACACCTCATGGTGCTGGTGTCTCTCTTGCGGGCTGAAGAAGGAGGCTGGGCTGCTGTACAGCTGTGGCTGGCCAGCATCATCCTCAGACCAGGCCCGTGACCCCTGTGCATCCTCCTTCCTCCCTTCAGCTGTGGCTCTGGGCTGAGCGGGGATTACATCTCTGATGAGGGTCACTACTGGATTGGCATGGACATCAGCCCTGCTATGCTGGGTGAGCAGACCCTCCTTCCCTGCCACACTCTCCTCAGAGGTGGTCCACAAAGGTGTGAGGTTGCCTGAGTTGTGCTCTGTTCTGTGCAGATGTGGCAGTGGAGAGAGAAGTGGAAGGAGACCTTCTTCTTGCAGATGTGGGTCATGGCATTCCCTTCAGGCCTGGCATGTTTGACGGCTGTATCAGGTGAGTTTGTGTTCGTAAGCGAGTTCTCTTGATACTGCACGTAACTGCATCGTCTTTACACTACACATGGTCCGTGTATGGTGCATAACAGATGAGTGTGACTGTCCTTATCAGTCATTCTCTTTGCTCTTGTGCAACTTGACTCCACCTCTCTGGGACAAGCCACCGAGACTCTGGATGGTAGAAGCAGCTTCCGTCAGCTGTGTCCCAAGCGATGCTTGTCTTTTTTTGTGCTGGTGAGCTAGGAAGTTTATTGAAGAAAATAAAATAGAATCAGGGATATTGTCAGGAGGGTTGAGACCTGGTCCAAGGAGGAAAACAGAAAGTATGTCTGTACCATTGCTCAGCTGCAAGATCAGTCCCTGGGTGAAAGGTTTGAAAAGGCCTAAAGGGGATACTTGGTGATTCTTTTGTACTTGAATAACTACTGCGCCTTGTTGAGTTTTGGCACAGTGGGTCTCCAGAGAGGTTTGTGTAACTGCAGAACAGAAGGGAAAGCTACATGGAGAAAACTAATCATTTCCCTGAAGCTTAGCACATGCTTAGGGCTGGAAGTAAGCACAAGGGGAGGTTACAGGCTCTGCAGGGGAATCGATGGCTCAGTGTCTCAGGGGTCTTGTTTTCTTTTGCAGTATTTCTGCAGTGCAGTGGCTCTGTAATGCAGATAAGAAATCACACAGCCCTCCAAAACGTCTTTATCGATTCTTCTCAACTCTTTATGCTGCCTTGGTAAGTGTCATGCTGTCCCACTCAGGCTGCTGCCTACTTTTACATCCTCACTGGTGCATTTTAGCAAGAAGTTTGAAGTCAGGTATTTTAAGTAAATACTGCTCTGAAGCAGAGGACTGGCAGGAGCGCCCATTTCCTATCTCCCTGCCTGCCTGCGTGGTGTCTCATGCTTCTCTGATCCCTGCTGTCACCCCCGTGCCTGTCTGTGCTGAGGAAGAGCTGGCTCCACAGCCTGAGGAGTTCTCCTGGGAGAATTCTCCAGGAGGCTTTGGGGAGGTTGGTGCTAGTGTCTCAGCTAGGAATTGGGTCAGCAGAGGGGTTATCTGCACTGAAGCAGGTTTGTGACTGACTTTATTTTCTGTAGGCCCGAGGATCCCGAGCCGTCCTACAGCTGTACCCCGAGAACTCAGAACAGGTATGGGACATCAGTCAGTGGGGAAGAGGTACAGGCAGAAAAGTTGTGCGCTTTGGGGCTCTGAATGCATCATGTTTCTCCACATTGGGTCTGTGTCTCTGTCCTTCCACCATCTGTAAAGCTCTTCAAGAGCCCCAGAAAGCCCTCTAAGGAGAGTGCCCCTTGCAGTTTCTGTTGCTTCACAGACTGTCTCGGGCTGAGCCTTAAAAACAAAGAAAGTGGCAGGACATGATCTGAATCTGCTGTCTTGGATTTTCTCTGGTGTGTCTGGATTGGAAGACTAGCCTGTAGTCATCAGCACCGCACTGTAACTCCCCAGGGCTGGAAAACCCAGCCCAGCATGCCTCTCCTAGAGAGTTTGCTGGGTAACCCAGGCTAGACTGAGGAGCCGGCAGAACCAAATAAAGGCAGCAAGCTGGTGTCTGGATTGCACTGCAGAACCAGGAGGTTGGTGCACAGTCTAACAGGAGCGGGAAGGACCCATCTTTGGCATCTGCAATGAGCTGTGACTGAGCCCAGAGGTCTCCTGGGTATCACTGGTGGATGACTGCTAGATAACTTTTGCACATGCTTCCTTCTGCAGCTGGAGCTCATCACGGCCCAAGCCATGCGAGCTGGCTTTACTGGGGGAATGGTGGTAGATTACCCCAACAGTGCCAAAGCTAAGAAGTGAGTCCTGTGTCTCTGTATGTGTGTGTTTGGGGTGAGGCCTGGGTTTAGCAAGGATTTTCTTTTTCCACAAGGTCTTCTGTCTCCCATGATCCAGTCCTGGACAGAGGTTACAGCTTAGATCTGACTCTGTCATAAACAATTTCAGTCTTGCTTGGGGACTGGGGATCACAGGCTGAATCCTAGCTTCATGCTCCTTGTTCTTTCAGGTTCTTCCTTTGTCTCTTTGTTGGGGCATCTGGCACGTTACCGAAGGTGAGGAGCTCCCCAAGGCAGCAGAGTTGCCTTCCTGGCAGCTGAGTGATGTGGAAGTGCCGTGGGCAAGAGTGGGATCCAGGCAGCAATGCATGCGCAGATGTGACTTCGTTTATACGTTTGCTGTCAAGACTCACCAACCCCTGCTCTCCCTGCAATCTGGTTTCTTTACCACAATTTCTGGAAGACCAGTTTATTCCTGCTCCCTTGGGTTCCCCTTAATTTAGATGGCATGACTATTAGCTCTGTCTGCTCCAGGAGAGAGCAAAAGTTTCCAATTTTACTTTTCAGGGCCTTGGTACTGAGTGTGCTGATGGAGAAGAGACACACCAGGCAAAGTTCACCAATGAAAGGTATCGTGGAGGGGTCGAAGCTGCAAATTTTCCCCAAGCAAGGAGTGTGATGGGGTGTAAGGGCTGGGTTTTGCTGACTGAGGACCACAGCGCTGCCATGTGAGAAGTGACTGAAGGGAAGGGACTGGGAGCCCAGATGGGCACTGCTTTCTTCTTTCAAAGAGTCCCAGGCACAGGGAACAGAACGGGTTAGTCTGGAGGGCTTTGCTGTGGTGTCGTGGGGCTGTTTTTGATGCTTACCTTCGAGCTGCACTTGAGTGTTCAGTCTGAGGTGCACTTCCTGTCCAGCACTTGGCTCAGCTTCGGCCAGTGGTGATGGGAGGAGAGGAGGAACGTTTACAGTACTGGTGATACCAAGTGTGGCTTTGTTTCTTGGGGAGGCAAGCTGCTTTGCCTGAAGCCTGGTGTTCCCTTTTTTCTGCTGTAAAATTCTCTGCTTAGCTGGGACCTGGGGGGCTTCTCCTGCTGGCCAGGTCTCCTCCCATGGTAGTGGTGCAGGGAGGAGCCCCTCTTGCAGCCAGTGGGAGAGACAGAGAACAAAAACTAGAGGAAAGTCGTCGTGGCTACCAGGAGCTTGTGGCTGCCACGTTTTCCTGCCTCTTACAGTGTTCTCTACTCACATAGCCCAGAGGTACCTGGT
Organism: Eurystomus gularis; assembly: GCA_013400335.1. NCBI lineage: Eukaryota > Metazoa > Chordata > Aves > Coraciiformes > Coraciidae > Eurystomus > Eurystomus gularis. The sequence continues at coordinate 169,120 of VZZY01021104.1, read as the reverse complement.
CTTGGAGGGCAATAGCAGAACTTGTTGGGAAAGCAGAGGCTTTGCTTCATTTGGAGCAGAGCAGGCAAAGGGAAGGTGGTTGTGCTGGAGCCCATATTTGCCCCAGATCCCAGCATGCTGCTTGGTGTGCCAGATGTGGCACAGGGGAGTGCTGGTCTGCTGCAGCCCAGGGAGGGTGGGATGCCTCTGCTCAGAGCCAGGGCTGGAAGCAGCCTTCCCTCCCCATGCATCTGGAGCTGGGCTGTTTGGCCACCTGCCCCAGTGCTGGCTGAGCCTCTTTCATCCCAGGGGTGGTGGGAGGGATACTCACTGGTTTTAGGAGACAGAGGGCATGCCCAGTTCTGGGTGGCAATCCTTGAGGGCAGAAGATTGGACTTGATGACCCTGGAGGTCCTTTCCAACCATAACAATTCTGTGATTCTGTGAAGATCACCACACCTCAGTTCCTCTCCAGCTGCTGTCTGCTTTCTCTGTAGGACACGGTTCAGGAACATCAAGGGCAAGTCTGTGAAGAAAAGCCGGGACTGGATCCTTGAGAAGAAAGAGCGCAGACGACGACAGGGCAAGTAAGTTCTGCTGGGTCCTGCCTCGGCTGAGGCTGACTGGACTGTCTGGCCTGTCGCCCCTTCAAACTCCTGCCATGAACTTGCTCCCATTCCCCTCCCAGAATGACCTGTGGACTGCACTTAGTGGCTCTCCACTTTTCTCCACAGGGAGGTGCGAGCAGACACGAAATACACGGGTCGAAAGCGCCGCCCTCGCTTCTGAATTGCTCTGGACTCTGCTGGTGTGGAAGATGGCGTGGTGGTCCCTCCAGCAAGCCTCCAATGGATGGCATAGATGGGCACCCCAGGCCTGGGACTTGCTGGGACAGGCTGTTGTGGCTCTTGAAGTTGTAAAGTGGCTCACGTGCTGCCCAGCAGCCAACTGCAAAGCTTCCAGCCATGTTTTCCTGGTGAAGGCAGACAGTGCGCTGGCCACTTGGTGTCTGCGATGCCATTGCTTGTCTTCTGGAGAGCACCATGAGCCACCTGGAGCTCCAGGTGAGCCAGAACGTTGTAGCTGATCTTCTCACTAAAATGTCAACGAATCAGAAGTGATGCTGTCTCCTCTGTCCTCAGTGCAGGGGAGTACGGAGGTGGGAAGAGAGCACCTCATTCCCTGCTAGCTTCCCCTCTGCCTGGAGGCAGTATGAAGGTGCATGTCCCACGAGGGCAGATCTTCCTCCTGGCAGAAGAGTTGCTCCTGTGGGTGCTTTGCAGAAGGCCCACCCTGTGTGCTCCCAGGGTGCTGGGGTTGTCTGCACCCCAGCCCTTGCTCCCCAGCACCTCCTCCCTTCCCCTGAAACAGAGAGGTGCCAGCCAGAGCTTTACAGTTACAAATGTTTATTCTACATAAAAATTCCACAAAATGGGAAGCTGTTTTGCACCCAAAGCTTTGGGAGAAGAAAAGGAGGCTAGCAGGGAGGGAAAGGGCGAAGGAGAAAAGTGGCAACATACAGTGTCAACCAGCCCAGTGAGACAGAGCAAGCCAGGGTCAAGATCCACATAGAAAACAAGGACACTTAGCTCACAGTACAGCAACAGTACAACTCCACGGGGGGGGCTCGGAAAGCCTTCAAGTACATTAATTACAAAAAAAAAAAAAGAAACAACCCAATCCCCAGTTCGAGTGCAAGCTGTGCGTGCCCCACACTGCTCGTGGAATACTGCATCGACACGCTCCCGGCGCTGGGAGGGCAGGTGGCACTTGGAACAGAGGTGGTAGAACCCAAAGGACAAGCGGGCTGAGGTTGGAGGGGGTGGAAAGAAAAAAGTGAAATGTCTCCCCAAAGCACAACCACACTGTTGGTGATTTGGTCTGTACATGCAACGACGGGTAGGTAAAAAGGAACTGAACGGGGCTTCCCGTAGTGCAGGGGTAATTATTGCACCAAAACACCCTCCCCTCACAGCGAGGACAGTGTGAGCCTGCCTGTGGGGCAGCCATGGCAGCCTGCTCCTCTGCCTCCCTCGCGTCATGGCCTGGCACCACCACTGCCCGCGGCATCCCAGCAAAGGGCCAGTATCGCTGACCACGGCCCCCTCCAGCTCCTGCTGCTGGGGGGCTGCTGGCAGTGGTGGTACCAAGGAAGGAGCAAGTGCCAGAATCCCCCCAGTGCTGTTCTGGGCCTTGTACTTTGACCAGGGTGGGCTACAGCCCTGATGTCATGTGAGCTTGTGCCACAAAAGCTGCTGCTTGGAAGAGAGAGAGAGAAAAAAAAAAGGTCACCTTGTGCTAGCAGTGGGCATCGCTGTGGAGTGGGAGCCTGAGAGGAGCTTTTTTTGCCTGCCTGCCCAGGAGCAGCCCTGCCAGCAGTGTTATTGCTTCCCAGAGGAGGGGGCCCAGCGCTGAGCAGAGCACTGGCTGTGGTGGCAGTGGCAGGGAGCTGCACAGGGGCAGGGAGATGCCATCACCTCCAGCTCCCTTTCCTGTAGCCAGACATCCCTACAGAGCAAGGACCCTGCCTCCTGCCCTGGAGAGGGGCTCCAGGGCTGGCCTGCCCCTGCTCGCAGCGGTCCTGGTGCCCCAAGCCCTTTTGCACACAGGCTGCAGCGCTGTAGCTCACACCAGTTGTGGGACTGTGAAAGAAGGGGGCTCTGCTCTTGGATGTTCCCGTGGCTACACCCGCTGGGGACCAGGCTGGACACGCTTCCCAAGGGCAGCTGAATGCAACCAGGGCCTGTGTTGTGGGACCTCGGGTAACAGCAGCAGGGAAAGAGCCGAGTCTGGGTTGCTGCTGCAGCACTGGGGCTTGGCTACAGCCCCGCTGCCTTTTACCCCGCACCCACGGGCCAGGACCCGTGCTACAACACCCAGCAAAAGCGGGGGAGCGCAGGGCTGGAGCAACCCTGCCCTCACCCTGGTCAGAGCAGGGAGGTGACCCTGCCTGCAGCTGGAATACTCACTGCCATCAAGTGCCATTTTTATGTTACCAGCACAGAATCGTGTTGGTTGGAAGAGACCTTTAAGATCAAGTCCAGCCATTAACCCAGCACTTACCCTGGTCCGTGGCTGCGAGCTTGGCCCCGGGTGCCCACCCTGCTCTGGGCTCCTCTGTGGTGCTTTGGCATGTGCATGGGCCAGCTGGAACCCTGGATTCCCTGGAGGAATGTGAGGGCAGAGCCTTTCGCCCAGGCCAAGGAAAACAGACAGTGGCAACACAGGGCCCTTCCAAGCTGCCAGCAGGCCCAGGCCACCCTGAAGCGGCTGCGTCCATGTAGTGGGCACAGTGGAGGACACCCAGGTGCTCCCACAGCACCCCACCAAGGGCGGGTGCCTCACTGGTTGGCTCAAGGGATGCGCAGGCAGAAGAGGACTGTGCCAGGAGGAGCTGGAGGGGCAGAGGGGACTGAGAGGTGGTGACGAGACAGAAGGGGCAGTCAGGCAGTGCCCTGCGTGGGAGCTGGTAGGACAGAGGAGGAGGAGGGCTGCTGCTCCTAGCTTGGAGGGAGGGTGGATGCAACAAGGGCTGCTCCTGGGACCACAACAGGAGAAAGCCCAACTGCCTCCACCTGCCAGCCGTGGGTGCCTATGTGGAGAGGTGAGGCTGGAAGCAGCCCTGCTCCCAGGCCAGCGCTGCCATGGGCTGTGGGCACCAGAGCCAGCCCCAAGCCCTGACAGCCAGCGCCCAGCCTGGGGGCAGCAGGAGCCAGGGCCACCGTGTGCCAGGGCTGAGAACAGAACAACGAGGCTTTGGGGCAGGGCAAGCGGCCAGCGAAATATACTGGCCTTGAAGCACCTGTGCCCTCCTGCCCTGCCCTGCAGCACAGGTCCTGTCCCCGTCCCCAAGCAACGGTGATGGCCCCAAGCAGCAGCTCCTCATCCCACACTGCTCCATCAGGCACCCACTGCCAGCAGCGGCAGGTCCAGCCCCTGGCACCCACACCAGGGTGAGGGCTTGCCTAGGGAGGGGGCAGCCCTGCCACCAGCAGAGCAGCAGGGACGGAGCCTCGCAGCCAGGCACGGCCATGGCCATGGGCACGGCCAAGGGCAGGGCCGAGGGGAGGCAGGGCCTGGCAGAGAGCACCCCTGGGGAAGGGCCCCGTGAGAGAAGCAGCCCAAGGAAAGGTGTTTGCAAGCACAGACACGGCTGGACAGACACGAGAGCTCTGGCTGGAGGTGATGTGGAAGCTGGGGGAGGTTGACTGGGCACTATGCTCCCAAGGATGGCTACCACCCTTCGTTGGTCCCTCCTCATCCTCGTCTCTTGCTAACACAGACTGCCCAGCACAGGAGAAGCAGCAGCGCCCAAAGGGCACTTCTGTCCCCACCTGGTCCCAGCCAGCCACCCAGGCTGGAGCAGTGATGAGAGCTCGGGTTCCCCTCTCCAGGGTCCCCCTTGGGCCCATCACCGTCCCCCTGCACCCTGCCTGCGCCCCGGGGCCGGCGCTCCCTCCACACAGACGCACCGCACCGCACACACAGCGTCACAAACAACCATGCATTAGAAACTGAAATGCTGCTGGGAGGCTCCGGGGCTGCGTGGTTCGCTCCGGCGTGGCTGCGGCCCCATGGCACGCGCGGCTCCGTCCATCGCACGCGAACAGTCCCGTGGGGGTGAGTCTAGCCGAAAATACCGCCGAAGGTGGAGGCAATGACGATACCCAGGATCACACAGCAGATTATGATCATGATCTTCTTCTGCTCGGGTGTCCCAGCACCGGCAGGGAGAGAGAGGAGAAGGGACCATGAGTGTTGGGAGCAGGCTGGCTCTCAGAGCTGAGGGCTGCCATCGGCCCTGTACCTGTTTGCCCATGGTGGCCTCTGAGCAGCACTGTAGGCAGCAGAGGAGCAGGGATGGACAACCCCAGCATCCTCCTCAGCCCTGGGCTGGCAGGGCCAAGCTGGTGGCCCATGGGTTCCTGAGCTGATACGGGACCAGATGTGGGGACCAGGACAGGCAGCTGGCACCGCGCTCAGGGTCGCAGCCAGACCATGCATTTTCTCTATTATTTTTGGCAAGGGTCATGGCTCTCACAGCAGGCCTGGCTCACAGGATCCACCCTGTCCCTTCTCCTGCCCCCAAGCAGCACCCCTGCCATCCTCGTGCTCATCCTCAGCACTCACACAACTTATGCCAGGGAGCTCTGCCTCAGCTGGTACCACCAGCATGTTGCACCCGGTGGTGCGGGGTAAAGCAGTGCCCGGGCACCCGTGAGGCTGTGCCATGCTGCCCGCTCCTTCCTGCAGGCAGCAGTGCCAGGCAGGGGTTGGCAACCCCGGGACAGAGGTGCCAGCAGTGTAGGCAGGGGAAGACGGGCCACGGCCAGTGCCGTAACTCACCCGTCTGGCTTTGCTCTGGTACTTCACCGCTTTTTTGGTGTCAGACACAGCTCTTTCCACGTAGTCCACCGAGTGCTCCACGTTGTACTCGATGCGGTCGATCATCTCGCCCTGCAGAGCGGGGACAGAGGCCACGCGCCCGCACAGACGTGAGCTCCCTGCTGCTCTGCTGCTCCCCAGCACCGTGGGGGTGTCACCCTGCCCAGCGGCCCTGCACGGGACACAGAGGGACTGTCAGACACCTGCAGGCAGTGGGTGCTCCAGGGTGCCCTGGGGTGGGGGGTCTGGACTGTGGGCTCTGTCCCAGAGGGCTGGGACCTCCATACACATCCCAGCAGGGTGGCAAGAAAGGGTGAGGGTCAAGGGGGTTTCCCAATCCGGCCCTGACCTGGTGGCCACCCTGTCTGACATCTCAGGTGACATCAAAGCCACAACAGCATCTACACTGACACCGCACTGCGCCCTGCTGAAACCGGAGGCACGATGGGTGAGCAAGGACCCACCAGCAGCACCACGTGGGATGTCACAAAATCATGCACATGCAGGAACAACCGCTCTGATCTGCCCAAGCACCCTGCCGAGAGCGAAGAGCCTGGAGTGGAGTGAGGCTGGGGAGGCTGGGCTGCAGGGCCTGCAGGACCTCCTGTGTGGGCTGGGGATGTGGCCTCCTGCAGATGTGGGGACACGGACTGGGGTGAGCTCACCCAGCCTGTCTACCTCCCTTTCCCCATCCTGGCTGCGCAGGGAAGCAGCCGGGTCCTGCAGCAGCTGGTGACAGAGTCTGACAGTTCATGTGACCAACAGGGTTGGCAGAGATGGGCATATCGAAGCCCAGTGCCCTCCTGCCTGGCACGGAGGGAACCAGGGCTGCAGAGCCAAGGGTCATTGCCAGCAGCTCTGCAATGCTAATTTCTCAGCCTAACGCTGTACAGCAGGACAATCCTTGCAAGCCCAAGGGTGCTCTGGTGTTAACTCCACCAAGCACTGATCCCAACCCTACTGCTCCCTGCCTTGCCTGAAGCTGCTGCTTCTCCTTCCCACCCATGCCATGCCTGGGGCAGAGCAGGCAGCTGCCAGCACTGCTGCCAGCCTGGCATCCTTCTGCTCCTGCTGCCAGCAGCTCGGAGCCTCCCAGCCCGCAGGACAGCAAAGGGTGCTGGCACGGTCCAGTCCTTGGAGCGGGGCAGGGAACTGGGAACCCCCCCAAGACAGGGCACCAACAGAACCATGGCACCGTCACCCTCGCCCGCTTGCACCACGTGAGAGCCACAGCCATGCAGGGCCCAGCCATGCAGAGCAGAGCATGCAGCACCGGTGGGGGCTGGCGCAGCTTTACCTGCCACTGATGTCTCCTCGGGCCGTGGCAGCATGGCAGGCAAGAAGGGGGGTGAGCAGAGACACCAGAGCATGTGCCTGGCTGAAGGGCCAGGCACCATGGGCTGGTGGCACAGCCAGGGGTGGCCTGGCAGGACCACCGAGCCTGGCAGCACCCTGAGCTCATGCCACCGAGCCTAGTGCTCCGAGGGAGATGGAGAAATCTCTGCCTGCGTGGCAGCCACCCGCTCCCCTCCTCCAGAGCCCATCACCGATCCTCCCGCCCCGGGGCACGCGGCAGCACCCAGCTCTGGGGTGCCGGGCGGGTGGCTCCGGCCCTGGGGAGCCCAGCTCAGCCCCAGTGGCAGCCACACTCATCACAGATTCAGTTTTTTTCCCCCAAAACCCATCCAGGCAGGGGATCGCCAGTAGCTCCATCACCCTCCAGGGTCCCCAGGTGAATTGGCCGCTGAGCTGCAGCATCTCCCTACCTGGCTCTCCACCAGCATGGCCATGTCCATGAACATATCGTGCAGCTCCCGGATGCTGTTCTCCAGTTTGATGATCTCGCTGTGCCGTGTCTCAATCTCATTCAGTGCCTGCTTGGTGATGTTTGAGTCCATAATGATCTGCAAAGAAGACAGGGCCGCTGAGCACCATGCTCAGTCCCTCAGATGCCAGGATTAGGGGCACCAAGAGAGGGAAGAGCAGGAGCCACAGACCCCCTCCAGCCCCATCCCAGCCAGGCATTTTGCATTGAACTCCCACCCTGCCCTCTGGTCAGGACACAGCCCCTGCTCAGGCAGCATCCTCAGGCCAGACCCAAGCATGCAGGTCCCACCTCCTGCATGGGCTGTGCTCCTTGCTCCTGTACTGGGACCACTGGGGCAGCACATTCACCAGCCAAACTTCACAGGACAAGGGGGTTGGCTCAGCTTTAGCCTGTGCCAGTGCTTACCCCGGAGGAGAAGATGGCCGGGTTGCCGCTCTCCAGCATGTCCTCCAGCTCCTCACTGGTGGTAGTCCTGCCAGCTGCAAGTGACACAAGATGGGTCAGCCATGAGTCTCCTGTCCTAGCCATGGGTCCCCCAGCCCTACTGCTGGGCTCTGCTGCCTCCATGGCATCTCCTGATAGTGGAGTAGAGCAAAGCTTCCAGCCCCAAGAACACACTGGGCAGTGTGGGGGCCTGCCATCCTGCAGCCCAGCTCTGTGCCAGCCTTGTGACCCCTCTTCTTAAGGGGGTCAAGCCACCAGCTTGGCCCAGCTCACCCAGAAAAGTCCGCCTGTCCCTCCTGGTCAAGCCCCTTCCTGCAGGGAAGGGAGCAATGCCAAAGGACCAGCAGCCACCAGCACCCAGTTGGTGGGCTGCGCAGGAGGAGGGATGGAGAGCAGCAAGCAGAGAGCAGGGATGCTCTTGGAGAACCCCATCCCTGGCCAGCTGAAGGCCATGAGGATGCTGGGCTCAGCAGGGCTCACTGGCCTGGCAGGCAGTCACTGGGCTGCCTGAGTGTTAGCCCTGCAGCTGCATAACAGAAACCAGGCTCCATCCTTCCTCCCGCAACACAGGCCTTCTCCTCAGCCCTATGGTGGTACCTTCAGCACCACAGCTCCCTTGGGAGCCGTTCTCCGGTTGTCCATGGTTGCCTTCCCTTCTCTGTGGACACACTCCACACTGCAGCCAAGGGGAGGGGTATTAATCACTCTGAGGGTTACACTGATCCTCCACCTCCAACTGCAGCCTGGTCCTCAGGCTAACAGCCCGGTAATGGAAATCCCAGGGCTAAATGGCAACGATGCCACTGGGCAGGCTTTCGCCTTTTCCCAGGATGGGGAGAGGGAGCAGGTTACACCTGCAGAGAGGGCAGGAGACATCCCACCAGTGTGGTCAGGAGCAGCTAATGAAGAAACTTTACCAAGCCCAACAAACCCTGAACCAGCAGAAGGGCAGGCAGGGAAGGGCTGGGGTCTGGCATGGTGCTCCCCTGCGACACGCTGCCTGCAGGCTCTGTCAGTGGTATCAAAAGGGACAATAACATCCTCCAGGATGAGTCCAGAGCACCTCTGAATGGGGGAATGGAGGAGACATGGCAGAGCAATGAATAATCTACCCCATGGGAGCTCAGTGCAGCCTGCGCACAGCTCCAGGGGAGGGCTCAGCTCTGCCACCTGCATGCTCATGGGTCTGAGGAGCTGCATAATGCCAACGTCCCCTTGAACTGATCACCCTCCACCTTCTCCAGCTCCAGAACAGGTCCACAGCCTGTTTCTAGCCACCATTACATGCTTTATGGTGATGGAGCTTCACTCCCAGCAAAGGTGACCTGTGACACCTACTTGCCAGCTCTTCTTGCCTGCTAGCTCCTCACTCCCAGCTGAAACTGCTCTGGTTCCAGGAAAGGAGAACAAGGGCTCAAACAGCACAACTTCACAAACCCTCCTGTTGACTGTGCTCTGTTGGGAACAGTCGCTTTGCTCAGTGACAAAGAGAAGTGAGCTAGGTGTGGTGCACCAAGGGCTGCCTGCTCTGCCCAATTCAAGCTCTAGATACATTACATGCTTCAAGCAGTGGGATCAGCTCCAGGAGATGCCACGTCTCTCTCAGGCAGAGGTGGGATGGGATGCAGGATAAACATTCTCATCCCAGCTCTCACCACCTACTCACCGCCCCATTCTCCTATTGCAGAGCACGGGGCTGGAAAAAGCCGTGGTGAGGTGAAGGAGGAAAGCAAAGACATCACATGGATTAACAACCAGCCAGCCACTGTAGGCTTGGCCAAAGGCCACAGCTGGTCAGGAAGAGTTTGCTTTAATGCTGAGCCAAAGCATGAGGCCTGGAGGCTGCATCTCGCCCACGCCATCCAGCACAACGCTTGCCAAAGCCGTATAACCAACCTGCAGGACCCCAGAGGACTTCCCAGGGAGTCCACTGCCTTCTGGCTAGGCTTCCTGGTTTGGAAAGCCTGTCATCAGCTCCTCAACAGCAATCAAATCAGATGAAAGTGTGCTAGATGGTTGATCTGCTGCCCACATCACCACAGAGCTACTGCACAGCCACAAACAGGAATGAAAGGACTGAGTCAATCCAAGGTGACCTCAAAGGGAGAAGAGCCAGGGGGAAAACCCTTACCCTGAAACTCGCTAAAGCACTGGAAAATCACAAGACCTGGACCTCTGCCTCCCAAGAGAGCTCCAGAGTACATCCGCCTCTTACTTGGCATCTCTAGAAAGTAAAGTTTCCTGGGGAGAAGAAGCTCTGCCAACGAGCAAGGCAGCACAGAGCATTGCTGGGAGCTGCAGCACAGAGGGAGAAGCAAACTCAACCCTGAGCTGGTTGCTGAGGAGAAAACAGTGAGAGAAGATGCACAGGTTGTGGTGCAGCAGGGCCATCAAAAGCCCCGGGACAGGCAGAGACATGAAGCCACCAAGGAGACTTTCCACCACAGTCCTTGGCCCTATGGTGCCCAGCTGGATGGAGTGACTGTCCCCATGGACCAGCTCTCAGGGGATGGTCTCCATCAGAGTGTGCAGGACCCTGGGGAAGGTCTCAGGGAAGCCTCTGGTGCTATAGCTCACACCCATCACCCAGCTGATGCCAAACGCCAGTTCACCCAATTCTGCATGGTAAACGCTCTATAAACAGGGAAGACTTCAGGCACCTCAGGGCTGCAGAAGTCAAACATGCCACAGCTGAATTAATGGTAACAGCTCCACAGTGCTCCGTTGGCTCACAGCAGGGCTGCACCAGCACCCACAGAGCTCATGGTCTGAGCTAGGGCTCAGGTTGGAATCCCCAAGGAGGACAAGGCACTTCCCTAAAGCTGGGATCCTGTCTGGAGCTGACTTTCAAGCTCTCATTAGATACAAACCCACACAACGCATGGAGCTGCCCCATCTGCCCATGCATGGAGAGGTAACAAGTATGAGTGACCCAACTCACCTGGCCGTCCCCCAGCTCAGACAGGTCTAGCACCGCCTGCGTTGGTGTTGGGATGAGCAGATGCAGCTACAAAAGCCTGTGTCACAAACTGCCACCCGCCTTTCCATCCCTCAGGACCCCTTCTGCTCAGCTTGGGGGGGCTGCAGGAGCCAACTTCCAGCACTGTGCAGAGATCAGGGCTACAGAGATGCTGAGGGGACTGGAATATCTCTGTGCTGAGGAAAGGCTGAGACCTGGGGCTGTGGAGCTGGAGAAAAGAAGACTCAGAGGGGATCTGATCGGTGTTCATCAATAGGGGGGGGGTCAAGAGGATGGGGCCAGACTCTTGTCAGTGGTGCCCAGTGACAGGACAAGGGGCAATGGGCACAAACTGGAACCCAGGAGGTTCCATCTGAACAAGAAGAAAAAATTCTTTGCTGTGAGGGTGGCAGAGCCTGGCCCAGGCTGCCCAGAGAGGTTGTGAAGTCTCCTTCACTGGACAGATTTTCCAAACCTGCCTGGACACGATCCTGGGCACCCTGCTCTGGGTGACCTGCTAGAGCAGGGCATTGGTCAAGATGATCTCCAGAGGTCCTTTCCAACTCTCACCATGCTGGGCTTTTGGGATTTTCGCCCAACCAGACATATTTATCTTCATTGCTGAGATGAAAGCGTCACAGGAATACTAAACAAGTCCACCTCACCACTGGGGGCTCTGGGACCACCCAGAGGAACCTCCAGGGCCAGAGCAGTCCCCAGACTCTCCTGGCTCAAGGGCAGCTTGGCCTGCATCCACAGCTTGCCTTTCTGCACATCAATTAACCTGGTCTTGCACAGTGGGGCAGGGGCTGATTAATTCTCGCAGTGCCTTTGGAGACGGCAGATGCTTTATTTTTGGCTCCTTGGTCTCGCACATAACAAAACTGTTCACAAAAACAAGCAGCGTCTGTGCAGCACCTCCATGGCTTCAAAGCTGCACACCCACCACAGAAAGCTCCTCCAAGCTTCAAATCCAATTTCTCTGGGAGCAAAACCTAATTAAATTGAAGATGTCATTTCTCATAACAGACAAAACGGAGAGGAAAAAAAATGAAGGAGCGACATCTCCCACCGCAGACAGTGCAGAGGGCTGGGGCCTGGGGAGCACAGCTCCCAGAAGCAGACATGGGGATGGCGCTGGAGAGGCACAGTCCAGCCAGAGGACAACCACTGAGCATCTGTCCTGCATCACCAACCCCAGGACATGGTGCATCCTGCGATCCCTCCATGGCATCTGCAATCTCGGTGGGTTTGGGAGCAGAGCAAGTAAGGGAGGGTGAGGGAAACGATTAAGGCTGGGGCAGAAGCAGTGGGAGATGAGAGGACATCCACTTTATGACCTCAGACAGGCTCCCAGGCTCAGCATGTGCTGGACGGGCAGGGGCGATGGTGAAGGTCACTGAGGCACAACCTCCAGCCCACACAGACCTGGTGGTGCCTACACAAGGAGAAGGGGCAGATCTCAAGAGGGTTGTGGGGAGCCCCGAAGGGTGGCTCTGTCCCAGGGCAGTGACTCTATATCACTCTTTCTTCTGTGACTGTCCTACTTCCAGAGCAAGAAGCAGATGTGGTTAGGATGCAGAAGCTCACCAGGCACTGGGGAGCCTCCCCAGAGCAGCTGAGAAGTCCCTGCTCTCATACTTTCAAAATCCAAGTGATTTACTGGCTTTGCTGTCAGAACTCCTGGCACTTTCTATCTTTGGATTTATCAGCTGAAAACAAGAGCCAAGGATTTCACCGAGCTTTATGCAGTCACCACATGCCAGCTGAGCTCCCCTCCAGAGAGCCTGTTCAAGAGCCTCCAAGCAGCATGGATGAAGGTGCTGGCTGGGACAGCCCAGGACCAGCAGATTCCTCTGCCCAGGAAGTACTTCTGATAAAACCTCTATAAATCTTGTTGCTTTTGATGAACGCCAGAAGAGATGTTCCACTGTCCCAACAGAGGAACGCAGCTTTTGCAAAGGACTGTGTGCAGGACGATGTACCTTCCCAGCACAGATCCCATCCTGCACCTGTACCACACCTCCATCCCAAAGGGAAGACAGGTCCCTCACCATCACTAAGACACCTCCTCTGCACCCAGCCACTGCACCACAGCAGCCTCTTCCTTGCACCCCATCAATGCTCTGCCAGGCACTGACAGCCCAGCAGGATGGACAGAGCAAAGACAAGTATAATTGCATGTGTCTCCATAATTTAAGCAGAGTGGCAGAGCCCTTCCAAAATCCAGGAGTAGAAAAACAAGAGGAAGCTTTATTTCACAGAATCACAGAATGGTTTGGGTTGGAAGGGACCTTAAAGATCATCTAGTTCCAACCCCTCTGCCATGGCAGGGACACCTCCCGCTAGACCAGGTTGCTCAAAGCCCCATCCAACCTGGCCTTGAACACATCCAGGGATGGAGCATCTACAACCTCCCCGGGCAATCTGTGCCAGTGACTCACCACAGTCACGGTGAAAAACTTCTTCCTAATGTCTAATCTAAATCTCCCCTCCTCAAAGGGAGGCATAGGGATACCTTAAATTCCAGTTTATGTGACGAGCCCCCACTGTGGCTGGGTATTACCTACAGAATGACATTAGCTGATGAATGAGTCAGTCAGCTGGAGCAGTGACACACTCATCATCCTGCTTTATATTAAACGTCAAGCTCTTGTTGAGCCTCACGTCAGTCAACCTTTCCATTCAGGCAGTGTGAAACATTCCTACTAGTATTATTACACATCATAAAGATTAATTGTAGCAGAGGGAAGGCTGCACAGGCAAGACTCCTTCCAGCTCTCCACAGAAACTACCAAACTGCACTGGCACCCAGATTCCCAGGCATCTGCAGCTCATGAAGGATGTTCCCACTCGTGACCATCAAGGACACCATTCTGACTCAAAGATCTCCTACCTTATTATTCACATGGAGTTGTGAAAGTGATGAAAAACACCCATTTGTTTGTGAGAAAAAAAAACCCAAACCCTACAGTCGGCTTCAGGCTCTTTCACTTTGAGCACAAAACCCCCTGAGGCCTCTCTGACAACGAGATTATTTGCAAAAATCTCATTTAATCTCTGCATGCCCTGACCCCTCCTTTGCTTGCTTATTCCCCTAATTACGGTGGTGCCATTGTTCTTCTTTGCTGGGAGATGACCATGTTTCTCTAAAACTAACCAGGTATCACTGACAGCACTGAAGAACCACCAGGAGAGCAGGTTTTGGGGACTGGCAGGACCAGACCTCTCCTAAGCGATGGGCTCTAGATGGACGCGGGGAGATCTTAGTGCCACCAACAGGGCCCACCTCGGCCCAGAAGACACCACTACTGCTGCTCAGAGCCATCAGGGTGCTGGGTCCGGGGAGATGCCTGAGGCAGCCACTGAAGCTCCTCCTGCAGCAAGGGAAACCGCCAGGAGCAGCGCATGCCCCCATCTCAAGAGTTCACTTCTCTGGTTTTATAGTTAGTTCAGTTCACCCATGATACAAAGCACCCAGAGGAAAGGAAAGGCAGTGCAGAGGAGCCAGGAACTCCTGCTGGCTTCTGTGAATTCAAAATTAGCTGCAAACAAGGAAGAATTTTTCTCTCCTGGTGCTCTCTGCACTCTCTGTGCAGCATTTAAGAACATCTGAGGAGACTTTTTGTGCTTTGCTGGATGCGGTTTGATGCTGAAACACAAGGTACCACCACGTGTCTATCTCCCAGCAGAAGCTGGGAGCGTGAACAGCCCCCGTGCACCCCCAGATTTTCACAGGGTCTTCTGCACAGCTGTGGGAGCAGCTCAGATCCAGCCAGAAGATCCAGAGGATCCAGGATGTGGCCCGATGGTGCACACAGCCTGGCTGTGTTCTCCCTCCGGGTTTACTCACTGATCTCCAGCTGCCTCTGAATCCTGCCCTTGCAGCGCTCCCGGTAGTCGGTCTGCGTGGCGTTGTACTCGGACATCACCTCCACGAACTTGCGTGACAGCGTCGAGTGCTGCAGAGGTGAGAGGAAAACAGAGCAGAGATGAGAGTCCTGCGGGAGGGAGATACCGGCCACCCCTGAGCCGGGGGAATCACGGAATTGTTTAGGTTGGAAAAGACCTTTAAGATCATTGAGTCCAATTGTTAGCCCAGCACTGCCAGGTCACCACTAACCCCTGTCCCTCAGCACCACATCTCCACAGCTTGGAAACCCCTCCAGGGATGGGGTGCACATCCACCACAGCCCTGGGCAGCCTGGCACAGCCCTTCACAACACTTTCAGTGGAGACACTTGTCCTCATGTCCAACCTAAACCTCCCCTGGTGCAACTTGAGGCTGTTTCCTCTTGTTCTGTCACTTGTTCCTTGGAAGAGACCAACCCCACCTGGCTCCAACCTCCTGTCAGGGAGCTGTCGAGAGTGAGAAGGTCTCTCCCTGAGCCTCCTTTTCTCCAGGCTCAACAACCTCAGGTCCCTCAGCTGCTCCTCACAAGACTTGTGCTCTAGACCCTTCACCAGCTTTGTTGCCCTTCTCTGGCCATGCTCCAATGTCCTTCCTGGAGTGAGGGGCCCAAAACTGACCCCAGGATTTGAGGCACGACCTCCCTAGTGTCCAGGGGGACAATCCCTGGCCTAGTCCTGCTGGCCACATTAGTGCTGATACAAGCCAGGATGCTGCCAGCCTTCTTGGCCACCTGGGCACACACTGGCTCATATTCAGCTGGCTACTGACCAGCACCTCCAGGTCCTTTTCCACCAGGTGCCCTGCCTGCCTCTGCCACGCTGCTGGGATGTGTCAACCAAGAAGTCGTTTCCCTGACCTCACCCCATGGTGAGGCATGCCCAGCCTGGGAAGCAGGAAGCAACAGGAGGTATGGTGGAAGGTGAAAGGAGAGGAGGCAATGGAAAAGGGATAGGAAAAGAGGATACTCAGAAATTATCAGAAAGAAGACACAGAGAGACTGACTCAAAGAAACACCTGATGAATGTTCCCCCCGAGACTTTCAGGGCCACCAGCATGGTCTCTGCTCACCCTTAGGGAGTTACAGCTCACAGAGAGCCAACCTGAAGGTCTGTACCCAGCCCTGCTGAGCTAGAGCAGCTCTCAAAGCAAGAGGTGGTCGATGCTCCATCCCTGGAAACATTTGGGGTCAGGTTGGATGGGGCTCTGAGCAACCAGCTGTAGTTGAAGATGTCCTTGCTCAATGCAGGGAGGTTGGACTAGGTGACCTGTAAAGGTCCCTTCCAACCCAAACCGTTCTGTGATTCAAAGCCTCTATGCAGAGGGGGACCAGTGCAATGCAGCATCTCTGCAAGGCCAGACACGGTGCACACTGAAGCTCAGATGTTCCTACTGCGTGTTGGCACACCCAAGGCAGCCCCAGCCAACACACTCTACCTCCAGGAGACGGCACTGGAGACATCTTGAAGATATACTTGCACTTGCTTTGCAGCTATTCTAAGCAAGCAGCAGCAGCTCGGTATTTATGGCAGAGCCTCACACTCAGCTCATCTTGTTCCTCCTCTGCTGGCAAAGCTCACACGAAGGCCCCCCAGCAGCTCCAGCTTCAGCAGGCAGACTCTGCTTGAGAGGTGCCCAGCCCAAAGCAAGGTCAAAACATCTCCTGAGCATCATGGCTTGAAATCCAGCAAAGATGTGATGTGCCATCCAAGCGACTCCTCTTCTGCCTTTTCAAAATTGTTTTCCTAAAATCCAGTTCTTTCTTATTCAGCTGTAAAGTATCAACATATGTTGATCTGCAGCCAAATATAGCCTGGGTGTTGAGTGACACCCCTTTCTGCTCATCGGTACACCACACCATACCTCTTTTACTTAAGAAGTTATTTAACTTAGTGTTTATTTTGTCAGATTGTTATTTTATGTTCCCACGGGCATCCCACGTGTCTACAAAATGCATTTGATTTTTGAAGGAACATGGAGCTTCATGCAAAATGGGCTGGGAAAAGCGTTTTAAATGCCTTTCTGTCATTAAATAATACTACCTGAATATTCAGAGTAAATAAAAAGCATATCAAAACATACCTTGCATGTGAAAGAAACTCACTGAACAGAAAATATTAGATAAGGTTAGGAAATGAGGTTGTTTCACCCTGGGCCAGCAGCTTTCACTCCCCAGCTGTGGGGAAAGCAGCCCAGTTTGCTGGACCACCACGCTGGATTTCCCAAGAGCTCACACAGCTGAGTACCCACAGGGGGCTCTGAAACCCCCCCAAAGCATACACTGAAACCTGGGGGATCTTATTGCTGCCCAGTGGAGAATGGAGAGAAGCTGGAGGTGCACTGGGGTAGGAGAAGAGATGACAGATCAAGCTGGGACACAGGGAATTCCAGTTAAATATTAATGGGGAAAAAAATAATCATAAGGGTGGTTAAACACTGGGCTGGGACCCAGAGGACCCATGGACTGATACCTGTGGCAGCTCCATCTTTCTGGATACTGAGAACGCAGATGGACAAGGCCATGATGGCAACCTGATGCGGCTGGCACCGCTCTGTGGCAGGGGCTGGGATCTCCTGAGCTCCCTTCTCACCAACGTGCTGTGATCCCACGACAAGGAACAAACCTGGGTGCCAGGTTTTTAGCTGGGCCATTGCTTGTCCCTGGATGGCTGGGAGTCCAAAGGGGACACCCATGCTACAAACAAAGCCAGCATCAGCCACAACACCTCCGCTGCAATATGGTGTCCTCACCAAGGATCTGTCCCATGGCACTAGAAATTCCAAACCACACCAGCGGCACACTGGGTACTGGGGCAAAACCCACGCGAGCAAGAGCCAGGGATGTTTCCACACCACTGGGATGTTCCTGCCAGAAAACTGCCTTAACACAAGCTCACCCCACGCTGTTCCCTGGATGCGTCAGGCACACACAGCCCGGCAGCGCTGCCTGCCAGCCCTGCCAGAGCTGTCAGCTCCTCTTACCCAGTGCGTGGTGACAAGCAAAGCCAGCAAGGCAACGCTGGGACAACACCACTGTGTGCCCAGCTCACCTCCCAGCCTCCATCCCATCCTGCACACACGAGTGTGCACGCTGGGCACAGGGTCCCAGCATGATGTCAGCATCCCTGAGAAGATCGAATGATAGAATCGTTTAGGTTGGAAGAGACCTTTAAGATCATTGAGTCCAACCGTTGACCCAGCACTGGCAGGTCACCACTAAACCATGCCACTAACATGATGAACAGCTGCAGGAGCCCAGAGCTGGAGACCACCCAGGTCAGAAGCCAAAGCTCCAAAGCAGAGCAGTGTGCTACACCACCCACCTCAGCCTCCCAGTGCTGGGGCTCCAAGCTGCAGTCCTGAGCAGCTCCTCTCCCCTTGTTACCTGCAGAGTCTAGAGAAACACTAAGAAATGCCCAAGTTACATGAAAATCTCTCACTTCCTTGACTGAATGGCCCACGGCCAAGAAAGTTGGGGTTGTGCAGCTTGGAGAAGAGAAAACTCTGTAGCAGTTGCTCAATATATAAAGGCAGCTTACAAGAAAGACGGAGAAAGACTTTTGACCAGAGCCTGCAATGCCAGGACAAGAGGCATTGGTTTTAAACTGAAAGGGTAGGTTTAGGTTAGACGTAAAGAAGAAATGTTGTATCATGAGGGTGGTGAGACACTGGCACAGGTTGCTCAGAGAAGCTGTGGATGCCCACATCTGGGAAGTGTTCAAGATCAGGTTGGACAGGGCTTTGGGCAACCTGATCTAGTGGGGGATGTCCCTGCCCATGGCAGATGGGTTGGACTAGATGATCTCCAAAGGTCCCTTTCAACCCAAACCATTTAATGACTCCGTGGTGGAGCAGAGCCCTGAATCCCGCTCTCCCATGTGCCAGGACGATGTCTGAACCACACAGAGCAAATCTAAACCCTGCTCCAATTCGCAGCCCTGGGCTACACCCCACCAATTTGTGGCCACCTCTAGTTTCCTCGGACACTGCAGAAGTAATGCCTTTGCCTGGGAGACATGGGTCAACACCAGTGACAACCACCTCCAATTGCCACCTCTCTGCTCTCCCCCTCCCTGCCACTGCCACCCAGCACCTGCCTTTAGGATGTCCAACAGCTCCTGAAGGGCACAGTGCAGAGCACAGCAGAGCAAAAACCCTGGGGTGGCTTCCCCAGCACTGCTGCCAGCACACAGCAGTGTCTCTGGAGTGGTGAAGGCAGAGGATTCTTCCGGGAAGAGATCTGCTGAGTCCCTCCAACAGTGCCCAGTTACAGTAGAGCTCTGTCTGTCCATGGTCCCACCCGGGAGGGACAGGAGAGCTGGTGTGCAGAGGAACCTGCTGCTGTCCTGCTCTGCTGTGGGCTGTTGCACCATCCTTTGCCCTAGCAGTTCTCCTTCCCACGTGCTCTAGGGACCAGCCTTTCTCTGGCCCCTGTTTGGCAGAGGACCATTCCCCGCTGCCCCAGGCTCAGCTGCTGTGCAGGGCTGGCAGGATGCCACGCTCTGAGCTGCCTCTGCAGAGGTGATCAGTGAACATCACCGTATGATCTCCAAAGCGGCTGCGGCACTGAGGAGCAGACTCCTGAGGAGCAGACTCCACAAGTGGCTTCCCAGACTGAAATGGAGATAAACTATAAACACCAAAACTCCTCTGGCTTCACTGCAGAGCACTTAGAGAAAGTAGGATTTGTAGTGAGCTGTGTTTGTGTGCAACTCCTGCGAGAGCAGCAGATCCATGCCCAGATCCCTGCCCCTGGGTGCTGAAGAGCAACATTGGCAGCTCCTGTTGCCTTCATCTGCTTAATGGTTTGATAAAACACAAGAAGACCTTGCCTCTCTGCTCTGAGATGCCTTCTCTGCACCCGCGCCCTCCAGTAAGACCAGTACAAGGTGCTGCAGCTCACCCTGCAGAGATGCAGATGCAGATTCCACTGCTGGAGCAAGGACTGCATCTTGCCAGGTGACCTCTCACCAAAGGATCACCAGAGGGTTGGCCAACCTCCAGTAAAAACCACACAGCAACCCTGCATGCTGGGGCAGAAGACAAAGCCATTCTTCTGCCATTCCCTCTGCTGCTTCCATGTGGACATTTCCATTCCATTTATCTAAGTCTCTCTTACCTCTCCCTGCAGGAGACACACAGGACACTGCCTGCTCATGAGCAGTGGTCCCCAGGCCCACTGCTTCTGCAGAACAAAGTGAGAGTACAGAAAGTGCTTGTGCCACTTCCCAAGGCATAAACATTTCAACCAGACCTCTGTAGAAAGGACCAAGCAAATGAATGCTTCAGAGCACAGAGAACAGTCCAGAGAACATGAACCACACATGGCAAGTTGGAGACAAGGGGACCTGTGGGCTGAGCAGGCACCTGGGGTCACCTGAGCATGATGCCCCCTCAGCGAGACCCTTCCAACAGCCTGATGCACAGTGGTTTGCAGGACAGAAGTGACTCTTTCAACCTATACATGAGCCAGTAGCTTTAGAGCCTGGGTAGCTGTAGAAGGGACAGTGCTAAAGTCAGATCCCACGGGAGGGTGCAGCAGCACCCAGGAGACAGCTGTGGCTGCCAGCAGAAGGCCTGATCCTGCCATCAGGACCTGGTCACCTTTTTCCAGAAGCAAGAGGTTCACTCATCCTCAGCATGGGTCTGCTGAAGCATCATCCCAGTGCCCCCAAAGGCAGCAGAAGCAGAAGGGAGAAGCCAGGTCACACCCCACACTTGATAAGGTCCCTATGGATCTGCTTCCCCCCACACCCATGGCCTGAGGTGATACTGCAAAGCCAACACCAAGCAGACACAGCACCTCTCTGGAAAGGAGGCTTTGAAGGAAGCTGATCCATCAAGGGTGATGTGCAGATGACAGAGGAAGCGCTCATCAAACAGTTCATGCAATCAAGCCTCTATCTTCTGGCAGATAGAGAACTCAAAGCCATAAAACATCATGTTCATTCATAATCACTTCCCCATGAGAATTAACCCACATTTTCAGCCCACTACTGAGTAGTGTGGCCAAGTTACATCATCTCTAGATGAAACACTTGTTTGCTCTGTACCCTTTTTCTGGAGACAAGTCATCTCCTCGTCTAGTGCCATCTTACCAAGCTGAACCAATTCAGCTTTTAGAGCTCAGGCCACAGCTGACAACAGACGGACTCAATAAAAAAATACCATGGTCACACAACACAAGATACTGACCCAGCGCAAATCCACTCTTTTGGATCCACTTTCCTCTAAAACCTAGAGTTAATGATGTATTTGTGGGTGCAGCATCAGATGCCACCCACCCTACCATGCATGGTGGAAGCCAAGTACGGCACCTCCAGTCAGCACAAAGTCTTGCACATGTGCATGTTGGCCCCACCAAGGTGCCACCATGTGCCTATGCCAGATAAATCTGCACCACTGGCTGATCCAAGAGAGGCCACTACAGCCACAACCTTGGTCTCTCCTGCCTCCATCCCAACATGCTTTGCCATCCTGGGATGTCCAAGGCAATTGCAGAGCTCTGACTTCAGAAAATGAGTAAAAACATGTCCTATTTTCACAAAGTACACATTATTTAGGAATTCAAGCCCTGGTTTCAAAAGCAGGTGGAGACCATGGGTAACCTTGTCTTATGAGACCTTAGGTCGTCAGCAGTCAAATGCTTCTGAGTTATCCTGAGACCTGTGAAGATTCGCAGGCTGTGAGTGCTGTATGAAGCACTTTCTGCTAAGTCGTTGGCCTTGCAATGACCTTATTGACTGTGCTCTCTCTGTTGCTGTTCTCAGAGTCTTCCCACTAGCACCCACCATGGACATCAGATAGATGAATGTGACCTGTTCTCACTTTCCAGCTGCCTCAGGCCAGGACGTGAGCAGTGCCCAGCAGGGATGTCTGCAGCAATCAGACCTTTCCACTGCAATCAGCTGCTCCTGAGAGAGAAAAGCCTCTCCACAAGACACTCCAACACTTCTTTCATCAAATATTTCTAATCTACTTCTTGACTTTGGAGGAGTGGGAGGGGAGTTACTCAGAACTGTAGGACAATTCAGGCTAGAAGGGACTTCAGGAGATCATTCAGCCCAACCTCTAGCTCAGAGCAGTGTTGGTGACTTCCAGTTTCTAGTATGCGCTGTCGGACTTACAGACAAGCCCTACATCCCTCAATCCCCATCTCCTGTAGGGCCAACACACTCCATCCCATCAGAAGCTCAAGCAGCGTGACCATTCATCACAACTGAGCATAACGCAGCCTCAGGACCACCCAGGAGGTGCACCTCATCTCTATGTCTACCTCTAGATAACCCTGCCAAGAAGCCCATCAAAAGAAGGTGCTAGTTATTAGTGGTTTCATGGGAACAAGAGGAAGAGTTGCATCAACCCTTCAAAAATCTAACGTTTCCTGGACTGCGAAGCCACATCGAGGCCCAGTGGAGGGGCAACCACAGCCCCAGCAGGGAAGAACATTTCCAGCAGGCTGCTGGCCTGCACGGTTCTCTTTGAAAGACCACCTGTCATCTTAGGTTAAGCGATGTTTTAGGTGTTCACCCAGCTGCATCAGCAAGCCTTGGTCTCACTTATGAGCCACTCAAGCATCCTTCCACACAGAGAAACGCACAGACCTTCCAGGTTTCTGAGCACATTGCAGGCAAATGGTCTCCCCTCAAAGCTGGCACTTCAGAGGGTATTTTCTGCTCCAGCCAGAATCACTTTTAGTGAGATGCTTCACATGGACGTGCAGAAACCCACCCGCCTGTCTGACCTGCACACAAGGACGAAGCTGATGGGTGCTGCCCTCCCCTCCACGGCTCCCCCCGCACGTATTTATGCCACGAGTCTCTCACGCTGGCTTTTTTGCTCACCTATTCAGAAACGTGCTGCAGTACTTCGCCCAGTATTTGTACACCAGAACTCAACTGCTCTAAAGCCGAGCAAAGCCCTCTTCTCCCACCACCTCCTGGGACCCCTCAGCTGCCTGCAGCCAATTCCCGTCCTCCCCTTCCTGCTGCCACAGCGCAGAGACTCACCTGAGTTTTCCTTATCCGCAGGTCAGCAGATGACCTGTTCAGTCCTTCCTCTTGTTCAATACTCTGCTCGATACCTGGTCAGGGGAGAAGGACACGGATTATTTTGCCCTGTTTAGAGGAGGAAAAAAGGAAAAAGATGGAAGCCTGTGAATCGAGGAGCATCTGGCACTGAGCAATCCCCAGCTCGCAATTTAGCCTGGACTGGCAGCAAAGCCTCGTTTCATTACTGCAAAGCACTCGGTGCCTGGCCACCAGCCGAGACTTGGTGCTGTCGAGGGCAGCACCCATCACCCCCAGGCTGGAAGGAGAGGATTTCAATACAAAATTTATGTAATGCTCGGGTCTGATCTCTGCACTTTCTGGGATTCAGAGAAAATGGAGTGCTGCTCCCCGCTGCTAGGCAGGAGGAGGAAACCCGGAGCTAAAATGTCTCTGCAAAATACCAAAGCTCAAGACTTCTCCAGGGACCCTAAAAATAGTAGGTCTGTCAGCTGCCTGGCTTTGCACAGGGAGGACCCACCAGGCTGGCGAGAGCACGCTTCATCTTCCTGAACACTCCTCGGCAGCAAAGCAGAGATCTGCACTTTTCATTATGCCTGGGAGTGCGACTAAGTGAGATGAATTCCTCGCTTGCCCAAAGTCCCTAAGTCCCACCAGGGAGGAACACTGCCCTGCTCAGCGTCCCACCGTGGTTTGGGCAGGGAGAGGGCATGGGGCTGCAGGGCAGGAGGTCTGGCACAGAGCAAGGCACTGCAAATTTGCCCCTCAAGGCAAGCTTGGGACATGCCAGTGCAAAAACTTAAATTTAGGGACTTAAAAAGCCTGGAAGAAAGCTCCCATCAGCAGTCTGTCCCAGTATGCAGAGATACATGCTGCCATATAGACCACTGGGTGTGAGCTGGTGGCATCCCTCGAGTTTGGCTGAAGACCCATTCCCAATGCAGATGTCCTACAGCTCTCTGAGCCTGGCTGTCCCCAGCTTCCACACTGGAGCAGGTCCCATGAGCCCAGCATGAGGCAGGTTCCTCCTGCAGAAAGGGCTTCCCGTTCCCTGGAGCTGCCCAGTGGCTCCCCATCACCATCCAGGGCAGAGCGCAGGACACCACCACCATGGTGGGCACTAGTGCTTCTGCTGCATGCTGGTTAACACTGGTGGCCCCCCAGTACCACCCTGCAGAGAGCAGCAGCACTGTAAGGAAGACTACGGGCCTGGGGAACCCTTCTCGGTGCTGGCAGAAGGTGCCCACCAGCACAGCATGCTTCGGGGAAGTGCTGGAGAACATCAGCACCAATTCTGCACTCCCTCCTGTTCTCTCCTGGAACAAGCGTCTGTATCTAGAGCTTATCTGAAAGGTCTCGTCCCACACAGCCAGACGGCCACAGCACTGCTCCTGGGCACCCCCGCCTGCCAGCATGCTAGCTGCTGCCTGCCCAGCAGATTTCATTGGCAATCGGGCTTCCTCCACACTTGTCATAAACCGTTCCCTGTTCCCAAGGAGTGGTATTGGCAAACATTGCACATTTATGATAATTAATAAAATCACATTTTTCCCAAGAAGCTGGTAATTAGAATTAGCCACTGCATGAGCAATGCCTGTCCTAAAGAACTTAATTCGTTGTCAGCAGATGGTGTTTTTGATCAGCCCTGACTGTTTTCTTTCATTGATCATGCTGGCCACGAGGCGATCTGGGACAAAGCACAAGGACTAATCATCTGTTGCTCCAGGTAAATACGATACCAGTGAGTCTTTTCTGGAAGAAGGAAACAGGAATCAGAGCCTGTCCCACAATTCTTCAGGCTCTCAAAGTCCCTTAAAAAACATAGAACAAAACATCTATGGAAGAGGAGTTTTGTTCTGCACAGGCTAAACTCTGTCCCGACCAGAAATCCCAATATGGCCTGGTGGGCTCTGGTCCATGGGAAAGGACCCCAGTCTATGGGGAAGCTGGTCCCTAGCTGTCCTTCCTGGGGCTAGCTGAAATCCTGTGTCAGAAGGACAGAGGGCAGCAAGAGGACAATGGAGGTACCAATCTCCTGCTGGCATACACGTGGGACACGACCACACCAGTGACGATGAGCCTAACAAATGTCTCCAACCATATCTAAGCCCTCCATGTCTGTGGGGCTCTCACGAAACCCCAAGATTAGGGAGAATGCTGCTGTCGTGGGGGAAGCACCAGCTCCTCCCACACCCTTCAGACATAGCCAACTCTTCTTGCACACTGAGGAGCAGACTCCTAGCATTGCAAGTCCCACAGCAGCACTGGCCCATCCACTCAGCCCTAGCAACCCAACCTCTGGCCATGCTGTGGGTGTGCTCAGAGGTGGAGCTCACCAGGAGAGCCCAAAGCCTGGCAGTGCTGGCAGCATGGGACTTGCTCACAGCCCACCATGTGCGCACGGTCCTGTTCCCTCACCTCCATCCTGGGAACAGGTCACAAGGGAACAAATTCACACAGGGCAAATAAAAGGCGCTGGGGTTGCAGGGCAGGAGCGCGGCGGGCAGAGCCCCACAGCAGCTTTGCAGGCAAAGACTCACTCTTTAGCTTGGAGCGCACTTTGTTTGCCGTCTTCTTTATGTCGGACATGAGCTCTTCCAGCTCCTCCTTTGTTTCTGGAAAGAAAGAAAAAAGCAAATGTGGATGTGTTGGAGACGCTGCTAAAATCTGCTGCCCAGCCTCGTAGCATGTGGAGACCAGAGCTGTGAGCACTCCCACCTCCAGACTGGGAGCACTTCCACCCCACACACCCTGCTGGACTCTCCTCCCAGTCCTGAGCCTGGAATTAACTCTGCTGCTGGTGGGGCAAGAAGGGAGCTGGGGACCTGTTCTGTGGGACCCCCTGCCCACACAGCCCTACCCTGCAGAAAATGGAATGAGTACACAAATCCACAGTGCTGGTTCCTCTAGTGGAGGGAAAACCACTGCTGGACACCAAAAACCTTCTGCTCACCAAAGGCTGATCTCCCCAAGCCCCTGCCACAGCCACCAGCCCTCCCCAGGACGGAACAAAAGGTCACGTCTACCACTGGCACTAACAGCCAGCATGTGTGTGTTCATGGTCCGGCCTGAATTTGCAGCTTTTGCTGGAAACGTAGGGGCTGAAGCATCCAGAAACCCTCTCCCAGTCCCACAGCTCACGTCTCAGGAACAACTCTGAGCAGCCTGGCAGTGGTGGCACAGTGTGAAGCAGTTCTTGTATTTCAACAGGCAGAGGCACAGGAGTTGCAAATAAGAACAAGCACAAGCAAGTCCCTTCCTCCTAGTCCAAAGGGGCATCCCACGTGACCTACACACAGCTCCCACCAGCAGAAGATCCCTGCTGATCACAAAGCCCATCCATGAGTCTCAACATCTCCCCAGGGCCATCTCTCCAAGACTGCAAGGGCTTTTAGAAGAATCTCTCAGGCTGTGAGCACTATTGACATGGCTAGAGAGGAGGAGACTACAGCACATACCACACTCCAGAGAAGCAAATCAGCTGGGGATGTTTTGAGCCCTGCCCCACCGACGGGATCTGCCCTCACTCCTGCACGCAGACACCAGGCATCAGCTCTGAGCTCACCACCAACAGGACAACCACTGCAGCATCTCAGGGCACTCATGATTTGCAGAACTTTTCACTGCACTGCAGCAGCATTTCCAAGCCTCAAGACGTGCTCGGCAAACCCAGATCAGAATGAAGCTCCTTGATTAGCTCTGCAGAGAAGGACTGGGGAATACTGGTGGGTGACAAATGGGACATGAATCACCACCGTGGGCTTGCAGCTCAGAAAGCCAAGTGTCCCCTGGGCTGCATACCAGCAGCATGGTCAGCAGGTTGAGGGAGGGAATGCTCCCTCTCTGCTCCCCTCTCCTCAGACCACTCTGGAGCACTGCATCCAGCTCTAGGGTCCCCAGCACAATGCACACATGGACCTGGTAGAGTGGGCCCAGAAGAGGCCACTGAAATGATCCAAGGGCTGGGACACCACTGCTATGGAGAAAAGCTGAGAGCTGGGGTTGTGCAGCCTGGAGCACAGACAGCTCTGGGGAGACCTTATTGTGGCTGCTCAATACTTAAAGGGGACTTACAGGAAGGAAGGAGAGAGACTTTTGTCCAGGGCCTGCAGTGACAGGACAAGGTGCAGGGGTTTTAAACTGAACAAGGGTGGGGGTCAGGCTGGACAAAAGGAAGAAATGTTGTACCATGAGGGTGGTGGGACACTGGCATGGGTTGCCCAGAGAAGCTGTGGATGCCCCGTCCCTGGAAGTGTTCAAGGTCTGGCCGAACAGGGCTTTGAGCAACCTGACCTAGTGGAAGATGTCCCTGCCCATGGCAGGGGGGTCGGACTAGATATCTTTGAAGGTCTCTTCCAACCCAAACCACTCTGTAAGTCTGTGCTCTCAGTTAGGTTCCTCCCCCAGAAACCAGAGTGTCCTTGAAGGAGTCAAGACACACAGATGTGCCCCTCGCCACCCTGTGCTTCAGAAACCGCCCGACCCCCCTGATCACAGCAGCAGAGCTGCAGCGGGGACACAGCACCGTGCCCGGCACCTGGATAATCAACCATGCTCTGCCCATGCAGCCCTTCATGCTGCACCCTTGCAAAAAGCCTGGGTGGTACAGAACACCCTGTGCTCACCCCTGGGCTGGTGGCAGCCCAGCTGGCTTGCCAGGGACACAACCATGCCCCGACTGTGGGACCAGCAGACCCCCGTGCTCAGCGGTGAGACCAGCACGTTGCGGTAGCTCAAGATCCAGATCCTAAAGAAAGTACAAACCACCCTCCATTCAGATAGGATTTCTCGGAAATGCTGCCACCCTAATGGTCCCTCTTGGTTTTGATTAGATCAAGACTTACTTAATTACATAAAACTTTGTTGAATAGACTCTAGGCACATTAACTGAGTCATTTCAACGGCTGCGGTAGCTCCGATGCTCTACGCTCCCAGCTGCCAGTCACAGGCATAATTAGAAAATCATGATGATGGGAATGTGCTGGGGGAAGGTCACATCCTATTGACGGCTGTACACGTTTCTGACTCAGAGCTAAGAGCTTCAGCACTATTGGGGAAAGGAGAGAACGAGTGCGCCTGTGAATACCTTCACTCCAGGCTCTGGGTATTTCTGAGCAAGCCAACACAGCGGCCTCGCCGGGGAAAATGGGACAATTATCTATTTGCTAGAGAATGAGCACAAATGCAGGGAAAGGAAGAGAATGTTTTCAGTTTGAGTTGTCATCTAAGTGACTAATTATTTCTTTTTTTTTTCCTTCATTCTTGAAAGAACCTGTATTTAATAGAGAAACAAACCAGCCTGGGCTGAGTAACTGCCTGCACCAGGACAGGCTGGGGCAGCTGATGGGGAGGCAAAGATCCAGGAGTGTGGGGGACA
The DNA here is from genome assembly GCA_013400335.1 of Eurystomus gularis. NCBI lineage: Eukaryota > Metazoa > Chordata > Aves > Coraciiformes > Coraciidae > Eurystomus > Eurystomus gularis. Next base: position 141,229 of record VZZY01021104.1, on the reverse strand, counting down.
ACAGGCTGCCATGAACACCGGGACAGGCCAAAAGCTGGGCTTGTCCACCTGGGAAGGGGAAAGCAAAGGGGGTTCCTACTGCTGCCCACAACTACCCAGCAGGACGGTGGAGAAGCTGGAGCCAGACCTCCTGCCGGTCCTTGGAGGTGACCTTCAGCTGCTTGCTGAAGTTTGGAGGTGCATAGAGACATGATAAGCAGTGATGGACTAAGATGGGATATGCAAAATTCAAATTAGATATTAGGAAAAAAAATTATTGCCATGAAGGTGGTAAAACAATGGACCCAGAGAGGCTGTGGGATGTCCATCCTTAAGGATACTCAGCAGGATAAGGGTGAAGGCCTGAGCAACCTGATCTAATGGACCTGCTGGCCGGACCAGGGACCTCCAAGGTCCCTTCCCACCCATATCCACCTTCAATTCTACGAAACAGTTCCATGTAACTCACTGCTATGTGCTTTCCCTTCTCCTCGGCAATTCCGGCTGAGGGATATGCTGCAGTGATGCTGTCACTGAGGACACACACAGCAAGTGGTCAGCACCAGTGGGCATCCCTCAGAGCTGGCCACTCAGGAAGGGGACAGGACCACATAGACGAATGGAGGGCACGGGACATGGGCAGCTGGGCTGCCTTCTCTTAAAATATTTCCAACTGAGCAGCAGGGAGAAAACACTCCTTCTGGCTGGCTTTGAGTCACAGGACGTGTGAGGATTACTTGGCGACCTGGCAGGCACAGGCTTCCCAGACAATTATTTTCACATCCATGGCGTCTGTTTAAGTGACTCATTCAAATCTATTTAACCATTCATGGCAAGTAACATTCAGCAACAGGAAGCTGAAGTACCACAACATCACCGTCGCTGTGGCCAGAGTCCCCCCGGCAAGCAGAGCAGCACCAAGGGGCATGATGTGATGTTTAAGAGGATGGGACCAGGCTCCCCGTATCCCACTGCTGACCTGGGATGTCTGCTCCACTCCTGCTGGTGCTAAGCATGGCAGGGGAGTAGGGATGTCCCAGTGGCCACCAGCACCATGAGGCCGTGTCACAGAATTGTTTAGGTTGGAAAAGACCTTTAAGATCATTGAGTCCAACTGTTAACCCAGCACTGCCAGGTCACCACTAAACCATGTCCCTCAGCACCACATCTCCACAGCTTGGAAACCCCTCCAGGGATGGGGACTCCACCACTGCCCTGCCCAGCCTGGCACAGCCCTTCACAACACTTTCAGTGGAGACACTTTTCCTCATGTCCAACCTAAACCTCCCCTGGTGCAACTTGAGGCTGTTTCCTCTTGTTCTGTCACTTGTTCCTTGGGAGAAGAGACCAACCCCACCTGGCTCCAACCTCCTGTCAGGGAGCTGTCAAGAGCGAGAAGGTCTCTCCTGAGCTTCCTTTTCTCCAGGCTCAACAACCCAAAGTCCCTCAGCGCTCCTCACAAGACCTGTGCTTTAGACCCTTCCCCAGCTTCGTTGCCCTTCTCTGGCCATGCTCCAGCCCCTCAATGTCCTTCTTGGAGTGAGGGGCCCAAAACTGACCCCAGGACTTAAGGCACGACCTCCCTAGTGCCCAGTCCAGGGGGAATATCCCTGCCCTAGTCCTGCTGGCCACTATTTCTATTTCTCCTCCCTGAGAAGCCCCAGAGCCCAGTGTAACCTGCTGTGGAGGGGAGCTCAGGCAGCAGAGAGGAGGCAGGGCTGCAGGCAGGGCTGCAGGCAGCAGCAGGATCTCTTTCTCCTCCCTCTGCCAACAGCAAACAGGGCACCTGCCTGGCAGAGGGCAAACACCCAGCCCAGGCTGGTACCACCGCTCAGCTCCAGCACAGCCTCAAGCTGCTTGGGAAAGAGGAACAACCCATTCCCACATGCTCCCCTTTCCTGCAGCTCTGAGTTCCCAAAGCATCCCCCACACAACAAGAGGACTAACACAGCATCCAGAGCTGCCACGTGGGATGCTCCTCAGGGTCGGGGGAGACCCCTGCCTGCAGCCAAACACTGAGAACCGCCATTCACCACTATAAATAAAGGAGGAGGGCAAAAAAAGCCTCCAACCCAGCCAGCAGCGAGCAGGAGGACAGCAGCTGGCAGGCACCAGATCTCCATCCCTCACAGTTAACTGCAGGCGACCGAGACCTGCCCGCCGCAGCACAGCTCAGCATCACCGTGACGGTGACTCTGCAGACACCACACGGTCCTCAGCTGCTGGATCTTCCTTCCTCGCTTACGGTTCCGATTAACAGACCTCCACCTCTGGGCGACCTGCAATGCTTTACTGACAACAACCAACCAAGAATGGAGAAGAGTACAATTGCAAACCAATCCATAACGGAGTTCCCTGACAAAGCCGAGGAGAAGGATCTCTTTGGCAAAGACTTGGATTTTTCAATAAAAAAATAGAAAGAAGTTTCTTCAATTCTTCTTCAATAAAAAATTGAAGATGATTCTGGCCATAGTTCCTCCAAGGAAATTTTAAAAAATAAACCTTTCTTCCCTTACAACATTTCTTCTTTCTCTTGCAGGTTACCACTGATGTGCCTGTTTATCTTGGCACTTACATGTATGAAATGTAGGGTATTTTTTAAAGGTGGATGCAAAGAGAACACATGGACCTCGCAGCCCCATCAGCGATCTGGTGTCTGGAGCAAACCAGAAGGAATCCTTCCTAGGGATCTATGAAGTTGTTTGAAACGTTAAGTCTATGAAACACTGTGGAAAAAAGTAATAGAAATTAAACCTGTTTTAAAAACCACCAGGAGGAGGTTGGCTAGAAAGGATGCTCCAGCCCCAAGCTGGGAACTACTGACCAGTCAGCCTCACCTCCATGCCCAATAAGAACATGGAACAGATCCTCCTGGAAGATGTGTTGAAACATAGATGACAGGGAAGTGATGAGAGGCTTCACCAAACGTGAATCATGTCTGACCACGCTAGTTGTCTTCTACAACGGAGTGACTGCATCAGCAGACAAAGAAAGAGCTACAGTTATCATCTATCTGGACTTCTGTAAGGCCTTTGACTTGGCATCCACAATTTCCCTGCCTCTTATTTGGAAAGATATGGATTTGATGGATGGACTATAGATGGATAAGGAACCGGCTGGATGGCCACGTCCAAACTGTTGCCATCAGTGGCTCAATGTGCAAGTGGAAACCTGTATCAAGTGGTGTCCCTCAAGGGTCTGTACTGGGACCAGCACTGTTTCATATCTTCATCAACAACACAGACAGTGGGATTGAGCACATCCCCAGCAAGTTTGCAGATGACACCGAGCTGAGTGGTGCAGTTGATATGCTGGAGGGATGGGGTGGCATCCAGAGCGACCTGGACAGGCTGGAGGAGTGGGTCTACGTGAACCTCATGAAATTCAACCAGGCCAAGTGCAAGGCCCTGCATCTGTGTCAGGACAATCCCTAGTACTGACTGGAGGATGGATGGATGGATGGATGGATGGATGGATGGATGGATGGAAAGCAGCCCTGCTGAGAAGGATTTCCAGCTGAAGTCCCATTTGCCAGAAGAGATTTGAGACATCAATGACCTCTCTGCAGTCCTTCAGTACCCAAAGGCTGATGTCCCTTCTCGGAAACAGAGCACAGAATCTGACATTGCAACTTATTTATTCAAGCTAAGTAAAATAAGAAGAAAAATATTAGATGCCCGGTTTGCAAGACGCTGACTCAATCCTTCCTAATTTTCTACATTTTTTTTTCCCACTCCGACCAATATAACCCATTGCAGCAGGTATAACAGCACAGGGGAGCATGCAGAGGGGTGGGTAGGAGAGAGCTGCGCGACCATCATCCTGAGCAGAGCTGGGACTGTCCCTCCATGCAGAAGCAACACAAGGAGCTCCAGCTGCTTGCCAAGCTGCAGAAATAGGACACAGCAGTGCCATCCATCTGCCTTTGCCAGGGGCGAGGGCACAGGAAATGTCTGGTACCATCATGAGGGGCCAGCAGTCCTGGGATTTTTAACTTCCAGCATGCCAGGAGGGACAAATCCCACTTGTGATGCAGCAAGGAGAGATGCTGACAGGATTTGATGTCAGAGAAAAATATCACAAGGCTTTATCTCTGTTCTGTCCCTGTGTAAAAGTGTGGAAGAACCTGAAAAGCTCTTATGGATCCCTTTGGACTAGATGCTGGCCCCTCAATCCAAACCCAAAGCACTCATGTGCAGGCAAACACAAAACACATGGCCTTTGCCCACACTTCACAGAATCACAGAATGGTTTGGTTTGGAATGGACTTTCAAAGGTAATCTGGTCCAACCCCCCTGCACTGAGCAGGGACACCTGCACCTAGAGCAGGTTGCTCAGAGCCCCGGCCAACCTCACCTGCAACGGTGCCAGGGATGGGGCAGCGACCACCTCTCTGGGCAACCTGCACCAGGCTCTCATCACCCTCAGCCTCAGAAATTTCTTCCTTGTGTCTTGTCTAAATCTTCCCTCTTTCAGTTTCAAACCATCACCCCTTGTCCTGTCCCAACAGGCCCTGCTCAAAAGTCTGTCCCCATCTTTCTGACAGATCTCTTTAAGTACTGAAAGGCCACAAGAAGGTCTCCCGAGAGCCTTCTCTTCTCCGGGCTGAAATGATGGGATCAAAGCTTACTCGCAACAAAGCATTTTTGGTTTGGCGATGCACTTGTGCAAAAGGTAGAGGAGACAGAGACGGTGCAGCGCAGTGCTTCATTCCAGTTTCCCTTGTTCTGGAGAAAGTGTTGGGATTTCTTTTTTTTTTTCCAATTACTCACACTAAACCAACAGTTTTCAGCCAGTGATGAAGAGCTAAGGGTGAAGGGGAGCCATGCAAATGCTGTAACCCTGCCTGGACATTCACAAGAGCTCGAATCCAACTCATGCAACAATGTGTCTCCCAAGATCCGCTGCCTGTCCTGCCTGCAGCCGCCTCCTGAGGCCACCTGCCACCAAAGCCATGGAAGGAACAGTTTGCATTCAGCAGCAAACCTGGTGGGACCTGCAGCTTGCCTCCGGCATTCCCAGCCTATCATGCACCATGCCAACACTCCAGCGTACAGCTCCACCGGAGCTGCTGCATGGAAAGCAGGAGGACACTGAGCTGACAGGAAACAGCAAGTATCAATAGCTCAAAGCAGGTCAAATTTAGGAGATCTTTCAATTAATTTTCCAGCAGATATTACATACCCTGAGTTACAATGTAACCTAGAGAGCGCAGATCCGTTTGCACAGTTATGAGGTCCTGCTAAAACATGGCCCAAAGCAGGTGGCCCCAGGGACGCATCCTGGCCCATGACAGGGGCACCCAGTTAAGACAGCGCAATATCTGAACGAGCAGCTTTGGATGGCTGCTCCCACCAGCTGCAAATGTGCCCAATTGTCAGAGACCTCCGGCCCTGGCTTTTACAGCATTGCCCACAAGGTTTTGGGGTATCCACCTCTCCGGAAGCAATTAGCTGGCTGATGAGCAAAACACTTGTTCTTCCATGGCCTCCTCCCTTTTTCATCCCAGGGTCCCATCCTCCCCACAGCTCTCCTCTGAGCCTCTCAATCCCCACCTCGTTAGCTCCAGGGTAGCACTAAACACCACCACAAGCTGTCCCTTTGCCACCTACTCCCATCCCCGCCTAGGACCACACATAACCCCCAGGGAGCTCTGGGATGGATGCAGGGTGCAGTGGGACGGCAGTGCTCATGGGGAGCAGACCAGCCCAGCCCTCCCCACGGGCACGCAGTGGGCAGAGGTACCAAGCAAAGCTGCTCAGAGCTATTTTTACAACAGAGCCACATTAATTGTCTTACCCTCCTTTAATTATCTCGATCATATTCCACTTCAAATACTCCATTATTTTGCCCAGAAGCAAGGTTGGGTTAATCAGTCAATAATTACCCAGCTCGTTCCCTCTCTCTTTCTTTAAAAAAATTGCCACTGTGCTACCTCCCAAGCTCCTGATGCCCATCAAGGATGCAGAGACTTATTGGAAATCAACACTAATAGAAGAGGCACCATCTTACTCAGCTCTTGGAAAACTTCCCGATCGATAATTTCAGGTAGGCTGGATCCAGCAGTGTCTTATTTTTGGTACCGACTGTTTAGCAACAGCCTGAATTAGTGTTGGAACGTACCGATTTCACCATCATAAGATACATCATGTGTTTTCTCAAACACTCAAGAAAAGCATTTTCCGTGTATTTCTGTCCTTTCTGCATTATTCTCTCATCTTGTTATCAATGCACCAAAACAGCTCAGAGGTTTCTGCTCCTTCTTAAGCACCTCACAAAAAATTCACACCGTCCTTCAGGCTGGTGTTTGCTGGGTTTTCCAGCTCCCTACAACTCCCAGCTCCAGTTTCTGTGCCACTGGGAGACAGGGAGAAAATACTCTCCTCACCCCCACCACAAATGGGAAAACTGAGACGAAAGTGAATCTCCAAGTGAAACTCCAGAAGTGGGAGTTACAGAAAAGTGGTAAAAAACGCAAGGATGCAGTGAGAATATAGTCTGACCAGAGTGGAGCAGAGGGGGAGCATTCCCTCCCTCGACCTACTGGGGATGCAACCCAGGAGACACTTGGCTTTCTGGGCTGCAAGCCCACACTGCTGGTTCATGTCTGATTTTCCACCCACCAGTATCCCCCAGTCCTTCTCCACAGGGTGCCATCCATCCATCCATCCATCCATCCATCCTACTCTGTGCTGGTACTCGGGATTGCTCCAACCCAGGTGCAGGCCCTTGCCTTTGGCCTGGTTGAACTCATGAGGTTCACATACCTTGACAGATTTATTCCTAGCACTTTGGCTGTGTACTAAAGCACCTTCACTCATCCCTCCCTTTTTATCCTTGCCTCCTCCGGGAGGTCAGCTCTGATCCACCCTCAGGCAAGTACTCATCCTGTGATGAGTGTGGTGACCTGGCCACGCTCTCCACCACCACTCATGCTGCTGTCGCCACAGGCCAGGAATAGTGCTGGTTTATCTGCCCTTTTTCTGGAAGGCTGTCACTGAATGCAATCCCAGCTGAATCAGACTGAGTTGAAAAAAATAAAGATAAATAAATAAAATAGTTTTGGACCTCTCCAAACCCCAGAGCCCTGCACAGGAGACAGAACTCTGAAGGGCCACCGACCATCCCTGGCTACATCAGATGCCGCTCTGCAGGACTGCACAATCTTACATGCCACAAACCTATATCAGGACCTACACTGGACATCTCCCCTGGTTTGTCTGGTGGATCAGTCCCCTTGGGCAGGGACAGGAAGAGCTCTGCTGGGAGCAGAGGACTCCCCCAGAGAAGGTCCTGCAGCTCCACCAACACAGCCAACTTCTGCATGACCCACCATGGGCAGTTATTTGACCCAGGACACACCATGGCTCTTCCCAAAAGCAGAGGTACCCCAAATGCCATATGCAAGTTGTTCAGGATGAGAGAGTGAGTCCGAGCTTGAGAGTCTGCACCAATGAGGGGCCCTGGCCACTGAGCAGGGTGGTGGAGAAGCAGGGCCTGATGGAGGGACTGGGTCCACAGGAGGAAGGAAGTCCTTCACCCCGCACAAAAGGTGATGCAGATCACATACAGCGATCCCATTTGGACAAAGAGAAACAGGGCTTCGTGCAGAAAGGCAGCCAGCCAGGGAATTGTGGAAAGGTTATTTTTAGAGCTGCACATTTCCATGATAAAGAGCAAGTATTACCTCTAGCTGGAAAGAAAACCTCTTCTAACACCGGTGGATAAAAATGACCCAAAGAAGTCCTACCACCCAGAGCTCCAGCTGCAAGAGAACGCTCTTCAAGACCCCGCTATTCAGTACCCAAAGTAGCATGTGTGAAATAAAGCCCCAGAAAGCACCCACCAAAGAGCTCAGACACCTCTGCTGTCCAACCCAGCTTTTTTTTTTCTTAAAACAAAAGGGCCTGATTTATATTTTTATATTCTTAAACACAGACTGAAGTGCAGGGAGCTGTGTGACTGTTCACTCCACTCCTGCTCAGATTTTGGCTGGAGCAGCACCATTAGGTCCAAGCAAGGACAACATGCAGACAGAGCAGTGGCCATCTGATAGCTCCCAATCTCAGCTGGACCTTCCACCAGAAGGTTTGCTAGAGCAAGACCTTGTCCATGTCAACCAGCCATTGCAACCTGCAGCTCTGGTTGGGTGTCAGAGAAGATGACTTTGAGCACAGAGAGGCCAGGAAGGTCCCTAAGAACCACCTGCTGCACAGCAGCCTGCTGTGCCTCTGTACATAGCAACCCACGAGTAATCATCGTAATGAATTCAATCAACAAAGGGAAATGGGCTTTGGTCATCGGGAGGCTTTAGCAGCAGCCTAGGTCACAGACTGTCGCTAAAGAGGCAGCAGGAAAGGGGTGGGAAATGTTAAAAAGGGAAAAAAAATCCACCTCACAGGGCTGGGCACTTGCTCAAGTATCTTCTTCATAGAGTCATGGACTCATAGGATGGTTTGGATTGGAAGGGACATTTAAAGGTCATCTAGTGCAATCCCTCTGCCATGGGCAGGGACGTCTCTCACTAGATCAGGTTGCCCAAAGCCCCGTCCAACCTGACCTTGAACACTTCCCAGGATGAGGCATCCATAGCCTCTCTAGGCAACCCGTGCCAGTGTCTCACCACCCTCATGGTACAACATTTCTTCCTTATGTCCAACCTAAACCTTTTTGCTAGGCCCCCGGCAGGGACAGTGCTGGCACAGGCTGCAGAGCCCCTGCAGCCACCTGCCCTGCCAAGCCCCTGCTGAAGATCCTCCATGGCAAAGCCAGTTCTTCCCAGCTCCAGGAACTGGCTTCATTCACTGAGGCTGGTGTCACCCAGGTCCCCAGGGCCACGGTCAAGCGAGCAGGTGACCGCAGTGGCAAGGCAAGGTTTGGTCCATCCTTCCTCTCCTGCACTCACATCTCCAAACATAAAATCAAGCCAGCTCTGTGCCTTCACATGAGGTACACATGCTGGAGCTGAGCCCTCTTCCACAAGCCCCGTCACAAGGCTGCCTTGCTGCTGAATACTTTTGTTTGTTTCTTAATTTACAGAAATCAGAAATAAATCACTCCCGATCAGGAACTTCCCCTGATCTGGCTCAGGAGCACGAGATCACACCCACTGCTGGCTGGAGACCTCCCTCCTGACACAGGGCGAGCACATTGGCAGCCTCCGACTGGTCCTCTCCCTGTCACCATCCATGGCCCAGCTCTCCCCAGCATCTCCCCATCGGCCAGCCCCTGCAACCCTTGAGGTGCTGCTGTTTGTGAGCCCTTCCTGGCCTCCCCTGCCCTCGCTGCCTGCACCGGCAGGAGCCTGGCAGCCACGGGCAGCACCGGGAGCTGTGCCATGCCAGGCAGTGCCGACGTGCTCCCTGGCACGCTTGCTCCAGCCTCCCACTCCTCCCCAGCGCGGCGTCACTGCCGTGTCACCAGCTGCCTTTTCCACAGCGCTCATTAATTTGTTGGAGGGGAAATCTCCGAGGAGGGAACAGGGAATCCCAAAAGCAAGGGGACCGCCGTGACCCGCAAATCCGGCTGGCTCCCTGCTTCGCTGCTCCAGACTTCCTGCATCATCCTTGCTCAATGACCCTCAGAGGAGGGCAGGTCACCTCAGACTGCTCGAAATAAAACGAGAAACTGGGAATGGTGGTAGGAAGGGAGGAAAACCAGCTTGTCCTTAATGAGGAAGATGAAGTAACGCAGCTTGAACAAACAGAAGATAACAGAGACCCTCCAAAATTACTGCGAACCGATGCAAGGATGCGTTCGGGCGGTACAGAAAGGAAGGATGGATGCAGGTCTGCGATTGCACAGACCAACCGCCAAAGACTCATCCACCCTCCTCAGCTTTTGCATAGGAAATATTTTTGTGTACTGTCTCATGGTGGTCCCCACGCTTCCTCCCTAGCGCTGACCCACCCATTCCCTCCTGGCCCCACATCTCAGCAGCTGCCTCCAAAGCCCTCCTCCCCCTGCTACGCTGGACTCCTCTTCCTCCCGCCGTCCCTCTCCCGTAATTACAGCTTCCCCAGCCCGCTCCCTCTCTGCACGCTGGGATTCACCCTCCCCTGCCCCTTCCCTCTCCAGATTCCTTTCTTTGCCAGGATTTGCCTCCCCCCTTCGCAGTCCTGCTCTCTCTCAGCTAATTACCTCACGCGACAGCGGGCTCTGCCCTGCCAGCTTTCACGCTCTGCCCTAAGCATCTGCTGTTGGCAGCTGGCTGGCCACCCACCCCTACCTGTCTCATCACTTGCATACTTTAATAATCTCTTTAAAATCTAACAACTGTGCAAGTGAAGCTGTCTGCAGACACCCGCAGTCCCTGCTGCCTCCCCAGGCATCAAAATGCAGCTGGCAGAAGGTCCTCATGCAAGAGTGTTACCCAAAGCTCATCCTCCCTGGGACCTCAGCAACTCCAACACAGCCATGGAAGCCCTTCTCCTCCCCAGCTTGCCCAGGAAGGGATGTCCCTCTCCCTGCAGGGTGGTACTCCTACCTTTTAGACAGCAGGTTTTGTATTCCCTGTGAGGAATTCTTGATGAAATCTCATACTGGGATATCTTCTAAACATCTGTGGCCATGCCCAGGGTACCCTGGGTCACAAGATGTGGCTGTATCTCCATCCTGTAGGCTACAGCCATGATGCATACTGGTCCTCTTCACCAAACCCAAACAAACAGAGGCTTTTCTCCACTAACTGCCTTTTTCAAAGTTATCCTTCCCCACATTTCTGGCCCCGCAATCCAAACCCAAAGTGCTCACATGCAGGTGTGGGGCTGCCCCATACACAAAACGCACGGTCATTTCCCACACTTTGTAGAATGGTTTGGATTGGAAGGGACCTTTAAAGCTCATCGAGTCCAATCCCCCTGAACTGAGCAGGGACACCTGCAATTAGAGCAGGTTGCTCAGAGCCCCGGCCAACCTCACCTGCAATGGTTCCAGGGATGGGGCAGCAACCACCTCTCTGGGCAACCTGGGCCAGGCTCTCATCACCCTCAGCCTCGGCAATTTCTTCCTTGTGTCTTGTCTAAATCTTCCCTCTTTTAGTTTCAAACCATCACCCCTCCTCCTGTCACAACAGGTCCTGCTCAAAAGTCTGTCCCCATCTTTCTGACAGGCCCCTTCAAGTACTGAAAGCCTGCAAGAAGGTCTCCCTGGAGCCTTCTCTTCTCCAGGCTGAACAAGCCCAACTCTCCCAGCCTGGCCTCCCAGCAGAGGGCTTCCAGCCCTCCCATCATTGCTGGGGCCTCCTCTGGCCCCGCTCCACCAGGTCCATGTCTCTGCTGTGCTGAGGACTCCAGAGTTGCCCCAGCACTGCAGGGGGGTCTCCCCAGAGTGGAGCAGAGAGGGAAAAGAAGAGGTAGAGAAATGAAGATGTGCATCGAGCCATGCATGCAGTGCTCCAGCAGCTCTCGTGGACAGCAATGCTTTCCTGCAGGACTGCAAAGCCCAGCCCTAACTCTCCATAAATGACAGCTTTAGCACACGCAGGAGATGCTCAGGAAAGAGCGGAAACCTCCAGCTGTTGCAGATGTGAAAAAGGTGCTGCTGCTGAGCACACCTCAGTGGGGTGGATCTCACGCAGCTCAGAAGCAAAACTGGTCCAGGAAAGGTGAAGGTTTTAATAAAAGCAAGACGTGCAAGGAAGGAAAAACAGCAAGGAGAGGGTATCTTTGGTTCTCCTGCAGCATGCAGCAGCTGGGAGCTAGGCAGGGACATACGGGTCTATCACACCCGCATCACCAGTTTGGACGCAGGGACCAGATGATTAAAGATCTGGAGTCAGATCGGAGAAGAATGATGAATGAGTCCCATGGAGGGGTCACTCCTGGGTCGAGTTCAATTCAGTATTTTCATTAAGAACTTGCAGGCTGGAGGAAAATCCACTCACTGGCTCGCAGAGACAGCACAGAAGAGCTGTGCTTGCTTCACCTATCTGATTTAAAGCCACACTTGATTAACGACAAAACCAGGCTAAAAATCAATTATGGAGATACTGAAAAAGGACAAATCTCAGCTGGTTCCCATGGAGAGCAATCATCTAATGGCCAAACACAACCCCAGGACCTTGTATCCGCTCATACGCTGGGAGAAGGTTACATGAAAGCCAGCAAGGAAGGCAGCAGCCAATGGCAGGATCATTTGTGCAGGGATTGAAGGCATTTTTTCTTAGGAAACAACAAGTCTGAGCAGGACTCAGGTAGACAATTGCCTCCCCAATTGCCAGTGTGCCTCCTCTCTGTGCAGCACAGTGCTGAGGATGGGCAGTGCAGAGAGAATGGGGCTGTGATCCCACCTCCAAACACAACGCTGACCCTGTGTCCCAACAGTGCTTCCATGTTTCCTAGACAAAGATGCACCAGGAGAAAATCAAGTGCAACAGAGGCCAGAAGGCAGGATTTCACCAAAGGTCTGGAGATGCCTCCTGATTGCTGCATGTGGGTGCTGGCCTGTGGAAAAGCTGCCCACAGACAGAGCAGTCTGAATGCTACCTAATCTCAGCAAAAGATCTAGTTAATCCAATTTTCTAGAAGTAGCTGGTCTCCACTAATGCCTGGCTTGCCTGCTTCTTGCCATCTGTGGACAGTTAATCCCCCGTTCTGTCCCCTCCTTCTGGGGTCAAGGGATGAGCAGGATTTCCCATAGCAGCCTCGGCCAGGCCCCAGCATGTTGTATCTGGCCATATCCTACAACACACGATGCTCTTCATTTCCTTCCCTGGACAGCCTGTACACCACAGGAATATGGAATAACTGGGAATATGTAGTAGCATCACACAACAAGGACGCGACATCCAACGGCTGGAGGAGTGCTGCTGATGCCCTTCAGCTCCAATGGGATGAATCTCCATAATGATTTTTGGCAAAAAATTCCAGCATTTTCACACGGAAAACACCACCCAGAGCAGCAACAGTTAAGGCTGGCGCTGCCTTTCAGCATTGATTACACAAGCAAACACTGGCAACCAGGGCAGTTCCCGTCTGGCACACCCAGTACCTCATCTGGGACAAGCCCGTTTCCTCTCATCATTAATTATTACACATTAGGAGCCTGCAAAGTTTTAATCACACACACAGAGAATCACACAGGATAGTAGGGGTTGGGAGGGACTTCGGGAGATCATCTAGCTCAACCCCTCTGCTAAAGCAGGGTCATCTAGAGCAAGCTGCAAATAGCTAATTCCAAAGCTTTTCCGAGTTGTTTCAGTGTCTCCCTCCTGCCAAGGCAAGGTGGGACCTTCTGCCTCAACGCTGCGGAAGATGCCGTGCAGCAGGTGAAGCCTCCAGCCCTCCCAGAAAGGTGCTCCTGCATCCCAACAGCATGAAGACATGGAGGTCAGGACCCTTCCCCACCACCAACGCTTTCCCCAAACGGACACAAGCACAGGAGGGGAGGACACAGCTCTCAGCGGTGGCCCTTCCTCTGCCAGGAAAGGTGGACAGCTTTGCAGCAGCTTTTCTCCAGTGCTTTCCCAGTGCTTACTCCAAGTCACGCTCTAATGATGTTTTAAGGAGCCCTCAGCAGGTGCCACATCCCCACGTCGTGACAGCGGCGGGCACTCGCCCCGACTGCGCGCAGCAGCGGTTTGTCAACGCCGTGACCGCACAGCGACGGGCTCTGCCTGCTCGCTCTTGACATTTCAATAGCTTCTGCAAGGAGCTATTTCTGTCCACCCGCCACACCAACGGCAGGGCTCCTACACCAGCAGCGAGAGGAAAGGGAAGGGAAAGGGGGATGCGGGAGCCGAAGCCCCTCAGATGGATGCTCCTGGCAGCAGGGGATGGAGCAGATGAGCTTGTCCCATGGCCCACCTGCACCACATCCCTGGATGCTCAAGATGAGGGCAGATTTGCTTCCAATCTGTCCTGGGATGGGAGTTTGGGAACTCCACAGGGTTGTCCTGAAGGAAGATGTAGGAAGACCCCATGTGTGGAAATCAACCCCAAGAAGCCCCTTCCTACCACCCCTAGGCAGCAGCAGCACCTTACACGTCCCAGCACAGGCAGGTTCACAGTGAGCCTGTGTCAGAGCAGGAGCAGTTCAGCAGAAAGCCAAGAAGCCCACACACCATCCACCTTTGCAGGATCAGGTAAAGGAGCACGTCCTACAACTAAGAACCAAGCCTGAGGGCAACAACTCACAAATTCGCAGCCAGGACCAGGCTGGTGTGCTCCACTCCTTCTGGGCACATTTTTGCCCGTATGCAAAGCAGGATGGATTTTGTATTTGTGATTTCATTCATTCAGTAATGACCCCAAGGCACAAATAACAAAGGAGAGGTTTCCAAGCACCAGGTCCTACCAAGCCAGAATTGCTGCCTAAAGCTCCAGGTTACACTTCAGACAAACACGGACACTTCAGAAGTCAGTGCCTTCATGTAACTTAATTTGGTCTCTTACTGAATGAAAAGTTTGGAAATAGGAAGAGGTTACTGCCTGAACACCAACCCTGACAGCCAAGCAAGGCAGGCTTGTGCCTCAGCACCAGTGCTCCCCGCTACCAGGGGCACCGAAGCAGCCATCTGCAAGAAGACACCACCGGGGGCTCAAAAAAGCCTGCTTCCATCACCAGAGTTTGGATTTTTCACATAAATTACTTCAAACACAAAAATACGGATTTCTTTCCAATCCTTCTGTTGCTCACAACCAGCAAGCGGATGGTACACCACTCGCAGCTGCTCCATCCATGTCAGTCACCACATTCCCACCAGCAGTGTGTGTTTGGACAAGGGCAGAAGCTGGTCCCAATGGGAAGCTTTTCTGCGGCAAAGTTAACTACAAGCTTCTTCACTTCAGGCTGTTGGAAAAAGCAGCTCAGAGCTCCTCTAGTGAGAGAGAGGAGCTCCCCAGGGTTTGGATGCTATGAGTAATACCCTGCTCAGAGCTGGTACGGAGATGGGCCCACCATGAAAATGGAGCTACGATGGCATATGTTGACTAATCCTTCTAGATAGCATTTTTCACATAAAACTGAACAACAGGACGAACAAAAAAGAACACGGTTGAGGGTTTAGGTAACTGCAAATAAAATGAAGCTATAAAGAGCAAAAACTATGCACCCTTCCACAGCTAAATCCTGAGAGCAGGTCCATTTGATGTGGCTCCACCACTGCAGATGTAGAACTACCAAGCAGGATCTTCTTAAAACTCAGCGGAAAATAAGGTGGATCATGTTCTGCTTGCATTCCTCAAATCGCTTTCCCACCAGGCTGCTTTCCTGTAGCACCATAAGCTATTAAAAGCCCTTGCAGTACTCAAGGCACAGAATTATCTTCCAGATTGGGAGCTCCAGACTCCTTTTGGTCATGGTGAGATATATAATCCACACATGGTGCCGTTACCCAATCTAAGCACCGTCTCTGCAAGAACCCAGATGGATGCCAAGAATAAGGCACTTCTTATAGCTGTAGCATTTTTAAGAGATGTTAACATGCCGTGCATAGAAGTGTCCTAATTTCTGACTTGGGTTGAACATGCATGAGTCACTCAGCTGCATTCTTCTGAAAGCCTACACCTGTACAGAAGGATCCCAGCTTCTCTCTCACATACCCAACCTGCTCAACAAAGGCACAGACACACTAGTTTTTTCTTCATGGTTCAAAACCTTTAAGCTCTCAATGGAAAAAAATTTTATACACATTTCCAACCAAAGAGCACTCCTCAGCTTAGGATGCCACATACACAGTGTCATCTTCTACCATCACCACAGGCTGATGCTTTTACAGGTGACCTTGTGCTTAGGAGGCCCTTGGTCCCAAAAACCTCGTAATCAGCTTGAAGTTTGAATTCTTTCATCAGAAAACAGTAGGTGGGGTGACAAGTGAGGCATGGACTCCATTGCTCCTTCCAAGCTGAGGTACATCAGGGAAGACATTCTCCACTACACAATGACAGGGCTTTACTGCCTTCACTAAGAGCAGATTTAGCATCTGGCTCTCTCTGCTCTTCCTCCTCTACAAAGAGGTTGCCTTTCAAGTCTCAACATTGCCACCCCTTCTCAAAACCTTCTCACCATGCTGGAAAAAAAACAAGAAAGGAAAGGACCAGAGGAGGTCACACCAGCTATGGTTTCTCACCAGTGGCTTTGACAGACTAAGAGAACTTCATAACTTCAGCCTCATTTCTTCAATAGGAAAACTTGAAAGAGAAGACCTGGCTATCTGGAAACAGCAGCACCCTACAGCTGAGGAGAGCAAGGTAGCATCACAAGTTGTTCCAACAAGCCAAAGACAAAGGGAACACAGAAAAAACCTTCCAGCGAGTCTAGCCCTGCTCTGTTTTTGACCCAGAAACTTTTTAGGAGAAACTTGTGGTTTTCTATCCGCTGATTAATTGAAGTAACCACAAAAACAAACTGCGCTGTCTTCCCCTATTTGCCTCTCTACTCCAGATAAATGCTAATGCACATTGAGCTGCCCCAACTGCTCTCAGGGCACCAGAGACTCCTCAAGACGTCAGCTTCTCCTCGACCCCAGGTGCTCTTTATCTGAGGTTGAGGTCCTCTTTCTGCTGAGCCTTTTTATTATTACATCTTTTAAGGTGGCACTTAATTTAAGAGATTAAAGACCAATCATTGTTTTAAGTGGAAATTAAGACCTGAAGACAAAAACAGTGACCTTGAAACCCTTCAACACAAACTGTCCGGTTGTAATAGCCCAACTGTTTACTACAATTTTTGAAATATTAATGTACCTCTAAACCTTTTCATGTTGCAGTAAAAAGCCAAGCAATATCCCAAGCATCAATCACTGTGATTGATTGTCGACATATTTTGCCAGCAACCCCACAAAACTCTGTCACATGGGATCCACCATGGAACAACCTTCTAGCTCTCTGACGCACCAGCACGTTGAGTAGTGGGGAGGAGAGAGAGTACAACAGCCAGGTCTGGGCAGCAACTGCTGTAGAAAATTATGAAGTCAGTGCATCTCCTGATGGCTTCCAGCTCTGACTGGGCCACATGGCGAAAACAGAAATGCTCTAAGGACAATGGGCCATGTGCAAAGGCTTTCCACAAGCAGGCTACATGTGCACCTGCCCAAAATAGGGAACACCCGTGTTTTACCACAGGGACAGAATATCAGTGCTTTTCTCTGAGGCAGAGAACGAATCTGGTACAGAGAACTCTTATATGAAGAAAAAGTGGAATAATGCTAGTTAACAACCAGAATTCTCACTCATCCTGCGTTCCTCCTTCCAGCTTTCACCTTGTCCAGGATAAGAGATTTCTCCTTAACCTGGATAAGAGTCTTCCCATCCTCACTGACATAAGGGAAGTTGCAGAGAAGGGCAACGAAGTTGGTGAGGGGTCTGGAGAATATGTCTTAGGAGGACCACCTGAGGGAACTGGGATTGTTTAGCTTGGAGAAGAGGAGGCTGAGAGGAGACCTCATTGCTCTCTACAACTACCTAAAAGGAGGTTGTAGTGAGGCTAGTGTTGGTCTCTTCTCCCAGGTAACTAACAACAGGGCTTCAAGTTGTGCCAGGGGAGGTTTAGACTGGATATTAGGAAGAAGTTCTTTACTGAAAGAGTGGTTAGGCATTGGAACAGGCTGACCAGAGAAGTAGTGGAGTCATCACCCAAGGAGGTGTTCAAAAAACGGGTAGATGTGGCGCCTTGGGACATGGTCTAGTGGTCAGGGAGGTGTTGGGATGAAGATTGAACTTGATCCTAGAGGTCTTTTCCAGCCGAAATGATTCCATGATCCTATAACAGCTGGACTTGGTACACAGGGTACCAAGCAACCTCCTTCAGCCAACACTAACAGAAGCACAAGAGAGCTCAAAACACAAGAGCAGAGGTGCTTCCCCCTGGTGAAGCCCTTTCCATACAACATGCAATGTCTCAGCAATATATCCCTGTGCTGCACAACTTCTCCTCATTGATGACCAAGCTGTACAACCATCAGCACCACAGACACCTTGCACCCACTTCCACAGCCTGCCTCTGGGCACTGTCAACAGTAGAAAGACACCAGGGATGTCTTTATCTTCTCTGTTTCTCAGGGTCATGCTTGTAAACAGGACAGGAGCCGCACTTCCCATCCAGAGTTAATTTAGATTTAGAGGTCAAAATGCCACTACCTAAGCACCACTACCATGGCAACCTCTGGCAGTTATCTGAGCAATGAACGATGGATTGCTCTTCTTATTAGAAGTTCACAAAGAAGTGGTTTGCAAAGGTTTGGAGGCCAGTAATAAATAATATCTGCACGATGGTCTTCAGTTCTGTGCACATCAGTATTTACAGATCAGAAGCCACGTTTTGACCTGTTGGATTCTACACCGGTTGATTAATTATTTACCTCAAAGCTAATTAATCATCCATTAACTCTTTGTGAGCTGTTCTACCAGTAGGTTACACTCATGAAGTGACTCAATAAATGCTTCTAACATCCACAGCTTCATACTATTAAGATGAAAAGTCTTCCATGGGAGAACCCCAGGCCAGAAATCAGAGGCGGCCACATCCCAGCTGCATTTTATCTTCTTTCCCTGACAATTATTTGGCCTTGCCTGATCCTCCATTATCTGCCATGTGGTGCTCACAACAGAGTGCGTCTCCAGACAGCATTTCTTTCTACTTGCAACCAAAGCAGCTCTTTTATTTGCATTTTTGCTAATAATCTGATAACTTGATTAGGAAAATACAGTTCTGCTCCACCTCTGTGGGGCCTGGAAACTCATTAACTGGGCTAGAAGACTGCAAGAAGCTTAAACCTATTAAACAAGCTCTGTTGGCATTAAAAGCAAGCTCCAGATTTATGCTGCCTGTCCTCAGAAAACATTTCTTTCCAGTGGACATGCGGAAACTGAGGCAGGATCAGCAGGCAGGTCTCCAGGCCCGTGGGAGGAGAAATGCCACCACGAGGGAAGCATCAGGGCCATGGACAAGCCATGCTGTCCTCAGAGAGCCTTCAAACCTAGTTCTGCCCAGCCTCTGCAGCCATCCAGACTGAAACACCAATAATTTTTCCCATTTCCCCAACCAACTGCGAACTAAAGTTTCCCAAACCCCAAAGGTCTCAGGTTCAGGATGTTTCTGCTGCAATGCAGAAGTCATCAAGAACAACTCACTGGAAAAAGAAACCAGCTCCAGGAGGGGGTTACTTATCCCTGTAGCCACCAGAAGCAATGTGAAACACCGAGCTCTGGTGCCCGTTGGCAGAGAAGAGCCAAGAGGGAAGGGTCTGCCAGACGAGACATGGACCAATGCCCTCACCAGCAAGGAAAAAATAGATAAAACTGAATGAAAGACCTTAAAAAAAAGATAACCCTCCTAGGTTGAAACACTGGGCAGAGGAAAGGGCCATGCAAAGTTTCTCTTATCTCTGGCTTGCCAGGGATGACCAAACAGCCACTGACCATCACTGTCACTAACACAGTGCAAGCGTTGCTATTGGGGTGACAGATTAACAACCAAGCTCCTTGTCCCTGTCAGCCAGCGCCTGCAAACATCACATATTCGGGCTGCTGAGTCTGGAATATCAAGCCAAACCCCATTTCTAATCTCTCAGTCACAAGCCAGGATTTACGGTAACACCTCCCCAGCCCACGTGTCCTCATGTCACTGTCTCCAAAGGAGACTGGTCCAAACACAGCACACCATTGCCAACAGCAAAGGAACTGGAGCGTGCTAATGACACGACAAGTCCCTGAAAGGAGAGCCCAGGATTCTACTAACTGCATTAATTGAATCTACGAGCCAGGCACATTGTGCAGAAAGTCTCAGGTGTGAGAAAAATTATTCAGCAGGGCCACATCCCATGAAACCATTGCCAGCCACAGGCCTGGACATCACTATTGGGGACAGCCCCGGCAGGCTGGGAGCACCAAATGAGCGAGGGGGTGTCCAGGGTGTAGACACGACCCGGGTGCATGCTCACATCTCCGACCCACTCTGCAGAGCATCTCCAACACGCACCGCTGAGCACCCATTTATTAACAGCAGGGGATCCAAGCCCTGATAATTTGATAATTAAGCAGCAAATTGCACTGCCTGCAAAGCTGGGGTGGCAGAAACACCACTGGGGGTTGGTGTTCTTGGAGGGGATTTTGGTGGGGGACAGCAATGCAGACCTGAGGTTTGCATGGCCCCTGCAGACTCCAGAGCCTGCAGGGGTGTAGGACCCACAACCCAGCCATGCAGCCTGTGGGTTGTGCCGGGACCTTATCCGCAGAGCTTCAGCTGGACAATTGGAAGGCACTCTGCTGCCCTGGCAGCGGGCAGTGGGAGTGGCTCCCCTTCTGTGCTGCTTCGCTGCAGATGTTTCACCCCACTACTCGCTGGAAGCTGGCTGCTCACACCCTGCCAGACTGCGGGCAGGTTGCTCGGCCCCAGCATCATCCCTGGCACCACCCCTTTCCTCCTGGCACAGCGACTGAGTCCATGCTTGGCCACAGTGCTCCAGAAAACCACACGAGCCCTGATGGCTGCAGCACATCTCCTCGCAGCCACCGCTGCTAGCAAACACGGGCCTGGCCATGACCTTGGAGGTTCAAACCAGTACGGAAACGAGAGAGACGCTGGCGTAAGCAAGACAGCTTCCAGCACAACTGCTGAATCACCACTGAAGTGAGCTGGCACTGAAGCAGAGCTCTCACCAAAGGGAATGCCGAGGGAACTTGGAGAAACTGGAACTGGAAAGATATGGGTTTGATGGATGGACTATTGGCTGGATGGCCACATCCAAGGAGTTGCAGTCAATGGCTCAACATGCAAGTGGAAGCCTTTTAACAAATGATGTCCATACTGGGACCAACACTATTTCATATCTTCATCAACAACACAGATAGTGGGATTGAGTGCAGGCAACACTGAGCTGAGTGGCACAGTCGATACACTAGAGGGATGGGGTGGCATCCAGAGCAATCTGGGCAGGCTGGAGGAGTGGGTCTATGTGA
The DNA here is from genome assembly GCA_013400335.1 of Eurystomus gularis. NCBI lineage: Eukaryota > Metazoa > Chordata > Aves > Coraciiformes > Coraciidae > Eurystomus > Eurystomus gularis. The sequence goes on along the minus strand of VZZY01021104.1, from coordinate 120,353 downwards.
ACTTTATGAAGTTCAACCAGACCACATGCGAGATCCTGCACCTGGGTTGGGGCAGACACTGGGGAATGGATGGATGAGAGGGCCTCAGCCTCACCAGGACCTGAGATAAGCTGGAGAGAGTCTATGTCCATGACAGGTGAAGAAGCCAGGGGACACACTGGTCTGGGCTTTGCAAGATACATGAAGCCAACCCCTCCATGCCAGTCCCATATAAGGCTTCCTCCTACTCCTGCATCCCCTGCACCAATATCTAAAGCTGGGCAGAAGGGAGGTGGACACAAGCCACCTGGAGTGGGCAACCCAGGGAGACAGCAAAGGAGCCTGGGGAGAAAGAAAAACAAACCCCAAGTGCTATCAAGCTTTTGGGCAGCTCCCAGACACAAACAATGCCCAGCTTGGGAAACTAGAGGTCACAGATGTACCCAGTAACATTCCACAGGATGGATGCCTGGGCTGCATGCCTGATGTGCAGGTGGCAGGTTGACATCCATGTGGATCTCCATGTACACCCCACGGGAGAGCTGATGAACACCCATGGAGACATCTGCGCAGGCAGTAGGCAGTTTGGAGAGCAGCAGCCAGGTACTACCCTGGATCTACCTGTGGGTGCTCCTGCCAGCACCTCCGATGCCTTCATCGAACATCAGGCCACCTCTGCCAACGGCGACGCGCCCGCGCTGGGCAGGCAGCAGGGCTCTGCCTGCACGGGCTGGAGCTGGCAGCTCCCAGGCACTTGCCAGGAGGCAGATCCCCACCACGCAGCTCTCCGCAGGGCTCCCAATTAACGGCAAATGGGCAGCGATACCCCCCACGGCGATTAATCATCTTCCGGGGTTGCCGGGAAATCGTTATTTCCAACTCCTCCCGCGCAGCTGCTGATGCACCCACACGCCAAGGCGGGATGCGGATCTTGGGGGGGGCCGGCAGGGAGCAGCCCCCGGGATCAGCCCCGTGGGTGCCGGAGCATGGCAGAGACCCGGGAGATGGTGTCGGGAAAGTGGGCAGGAGCGACGTGCTGAGGGTGGGTGCTGTCGCCAGGCAGTAAAATACAGGGATTTTTTGGAGGGAGTTTAGGGGGAAATGGGAGATGTTTTCTCGGTGAATATTTTCTCCTAAAAAAAGCGCTGAAAAGATTTGGAATGATATTCGAGCACTTGATTACTGCAGCAATTCGATAATGTACACAGCAGGACGGTGTTAACCACCATTTAAAAAAGGCACAGGATGATATTCCAAACCTCCCACTAAGAATATTTTTCTTTTTTTACCTTACCACATGGTAGTATTAGGCCGTGCTTCTGTATGCTGTGATTGAGCACTGGGTGAAATACTGGTTTGGGTCTCCAAGCCAAGTGTGGAGATTCTCTCTATTTCCAGTATTCCCCCTTATTTCCCTTTTTTGAAGCGCTTCTGCCCCTCTGGGTGTGGATCCATGTTCCGCACAGCCCTACTGTCATGGGATGAGCCAGCACAACTGGACTATCATAGAATCATAGAACCATTGAGTTTTGGTTGGAAAAGACCTTTAAGATCATTGAGTCCAACCATTAACCCAGCACTTCCAGGTCACCACTAAACCACATCCCTTAGCACCACTTCTCCACGGCTTTGAAACCCCTCCAAGGATGCAGACTCCACCACTGCCCTGGGCAGCCTGGAACAGCCCTTCACAACACTTTCAGTGGAGACACTTTTCCTCATGTCCAACCTAAACCTCTCCTGGCACAACTTCAGGCCGTTTCCTCTTGTTCTATTGCTTCCTCCTTGGGAGAAAAGACTGTGACCTCACCTGGCTCCAACCTCCTGTCAGGGAGTTTCGAGAGCGAGAAGGGCTCCCCTGAGCCTCCTCTTCTCCAGGCTCAACAAACCCAGGTCCCTCAGTTGCTCCTCACAAGACTTGTGCTCTAGACCCTTCCCCAGCTTTGCTGCCCTTCTCTGGACATGCTCCAGCTCCTCAATGTCCTTCTTGGAGTGAGTGGCCCAAAACAGAACCCAGGATTTGAGGTGCAGCCTCCCTTGTGTCGATTCCAGGGGGACAATCCCTGCCCTGGTCCTGCTGGCCACACTAGTGTTGATACAAGCCAGGGTACTGTTGGCCTTCTTGGCCAATATCCTATGATAGGTGTCTTTATTCTGTCATTATTCAGAAGTAGAAAGGTCACAGGTATCTCATGAACACTTTCAGCCACACTATCAGCATTGCCTGAACTCTGAACAACTCCAGTGTCATTCTTGAAGGAGTGAAGAAAGCTCAGTGGGTGAAGCACCCACCACAGAGCAGTGGGGAAGGGCAGTGGGCAGCTGAACAGGTCCTACTCATGCTGGGCAGACGTGCCCAGCCATCAGGTTTGCCACTGGCTGAGGCAGAACAGCTTATTTCACCAGTTCCTGCCATTTCCCACCCTGACCCACTCAGACACTGGTGGCCCCTTCCTGACCTGGTTTTATGGAGACCTCTGCTCTCCACTCATAATGGTCAGAGATGTGACCAGCACTCCTGCCCAGCAGCGAGCCACCCACCCTGATATCAAACCCACTCTCCTGGCAGTGCTTGTCTAGCTGCCTGCTCCCTGCCACCATCAGGGCTTTGCTCCCCGCAGGAGTGTCTTAGAGCTGGTCCCACCACCATCCAATCTCCCAGTTTCTCCTCAACGCCCTTATCAGTTGATGCACATTGTTCTCAAACCATGGACAGTCAAACTGGCAGGAGCACTTGTGTTCATTCACTCCAGAGGACAACACAGCAAAACCCAGGGACTCCTCATTTCCAACTGCTGCAGCCTGGACATGACTCAACGGGTAAGAGAAGCCACTTCTGGCAAACGCTAGCCCTGTCTAACATAAAGTCTCCTGCACTGCAGCCATGGCCTCCACTCCTTGGTGTCTGACCACCTACCAAACCAGGCCAGCAAAACGGTGTCTGTGCATCCGAGCCAGGGACCTGTCCCACCTCCTCCTCCAGACCCAGTCCTTGCTGGGCTCCTGTTCCTTCATGCAGTTCAAAGCTCTTAGAGTCCTTCAGCACTCAGATTTCCTCCACCATCCGCCAGCTTCATCCCACCACCTACCTAAAATCTACACTTTAATCAACTCCTCCTCCTCTCCCTCCTTCCACCTGAAACAACCACGCACACCACCCTGCTGCAGGAGGGTGAAGGTTACCCCAAAGACACACGCACAACTGCTATTTTCCCAGCGGCCCCAAATCTGATGGGTTTTTACCAGTAATTCCTCCTCAAGCTATTTCCAGCAGCTTCCAATTCACCATCCTCAACTTTTTCATCTCTCAATACATTAGTCATAGCTTTGTAAAGCCAGTTCTTGGAACCCCGCCGCAGCAGGAGCTCCTTGCCGCGGCCATGCCTGCAGAGTGATCCCCAGGCACGGGTGACGCTGGCAAGACAGGAGACCACAGGACGTCTGGCCATCTTCCTCCTCCTCCTCCTCCTGTCCCTGCTCTGCCGGCCAGACCCAGGCTGTGCCCCTGCTCTGGGCATGCTTAGAAAGCACAAAGCCTTCCTCGCGCCGCAGCGCCGAAGTAATCCTGGGAAAGCACAGGAACAGGATTTATGGCTTGCTCATCTCAGCCCCGCTAAACTCATTTCTGCAAATAACGGATTATCCCCTCGGTGGTGTCAACACCGAGACAATGGAGATTTACCAAGAGAACGCTGCGATCAAGCTGCAAAGCCTGCGCTGCATTGGATGTGGGCTGCTGGAGAGCATCCTACTCCAGCCTGGGGCTCCTGTCCCTCTCTGACCCAGGGCCCCAGGGTGCACCAGCCCTGAGGTGAGGACACGCTGCTGTGCACCGAGCCATGCTGCCGGGTGACATGGCCGCTCCTACAGCGGGGATGTGGCTCTGAAGAGCGTCAGTGCTGCAAGAGCCACGTGCACGCAGGCGTGCAGGGCAGGGTTCGCCTGCTCGCCGTGCAGACCCCGGCTGCAAACCCTGATCTTGCTGTTTCCTTTTCCCAGCACTTCCCGAAGCAGCCCCACATTTCTGCTCTTTCACCCTTTGGCCTTCAAGCCCACCCACCCCTGTGCCTGCCTCCCCCACCAAACACCAAGCCTGAGAGCTAAAAGCATTAGAAATCACAGTAATGTTCATAGAATCATGGAATGGTTTGAGTAGGAAGGGACCTTTAAAGCTCACCTTGCCCAATCCCCCTGAACTGAGCAGGGACACCTGCAACTACAGCAGGTTGCTCAGAGCCCCGGCCAACCTCACCTGCAATGGGGCCAGGGACGGGGCAGCGACCACCTCTCTGGGCAGCCTGGGCCAGGCTCTCACCACCCTCAGTGTCAAACATTTCTTCCTTATGTCTTGTCTAAATCTTCCCTCTTTTAGTTTCAAACCATCACCCCTCCTCCTGTCACAACAGGCCCTGCTCAAAAGTCCCTCCCCATCTTTCTGACAGGCCCCTTCAAGTACTGAAAGCCTGCAAGAAGGTCTCCCTGGAGCCTTCTCTTCTCCAGCTGAACAAGCCCAACTCTCCCAGCCTGGCCTCCCAGCAGAGGGTTCCAGCCCTCCCATCATTGCTGGGGCCTCCTCTGGCCCCGCTCCACCAGGTCCATGTCTCTGCTGTGCTGAGGACTCTGGAGAGGAGTCCATGGCATTGTCATGTCATGTGGAGCACCAAAGGCGGATCGGGGAGGAGTTCCTGGCTGCTGTAAGCAGGCGAGAGAAACTCAACCACAGGCCAAAGCCAAAAGCAACACCCAGGAGCAGTGGCACTGCAACACATGTCCCCATGCCACCCAGCATCCTGCCTCCTGGGGCCAGCGCTGCACGCCGGCTCACTGCCCACTGGAGCAGGGCTCCTGGCCACTGCAGTGTGGCCTCTGGTTCTTCTTCTCCTCTCAGTATCCAGGGCCCAGCCAGTGCCAACAGCCACGAATCCAGGAGGGAGAGGTAAGGAGAGCCCGAGGGGAGCCCATGGCTGCGTGCCTCAGGCAGCAGCCCAGCCTGCTGAACCCATCACTTTCTGGAAGAGCCCCAACCTGGCCAACCTGCTGAACAAGAACAGCTCAATTCCTCCAGCCAGCGCTGCAAGGGGCATAGCTACCACATCCCCTCTCATTTTGCTCCTTTCCTTTCTTCCTTCCTCTTTCCAACCTCCCAAGGCCAAACAATTCAGGGCAGGCAGCTTCACCACGAAGCTGGGACCTCCAGCTTAGTCACGGCTCAAGGACCAGCCCCATGTCCCCAAACCACCCAGGACAATGCAAGAACCGGGGCTGTGGTACCATCCTGGGGCTACGCTGCTGCACGACGCACAAAGCCAAGGAGCCATGGGAACTCTCCTGTGCTATAACAGAAGCAGCAATGCCTCCAGCAGCAAGGATGAGTTTCTGCTCCTAAAGTCACCTCCTCATTGTCCATTATGCAACAGGGTCTGGGGTGCACAGCCCAAAGGAGATAGAGTTTTTCAGCAAAAGCTGCACCTTATGGCAGCAATAACACATCTTCCAGGAGTGTCACTAACTGTTTGGTCTAAATTAAGCCCAAAATAATTACAGAGCAGCTGATTTTTATTCTTGGTTTGTTTTTTTTTTTCATGTTGCCATGAATCAGACTACAGTTAATTGATATTTACTGCGCTCAGCGTTGCAGATCAGCCAGCGCTGCTCAGGATGACAGAGAAGACAATAGGTGCTGGTGATCATGAAGCTTGTGTGTGCAGGGGGTGCATGGTAAGAGGGAAGCTCACCTGGACTAACACGTGGCACGTCAAGGGGACACAAAAGAAAAAGCCCCATGGGCACAAGGGAGAGAGGACAGAGATGGCCCAGGCACCCTCAGTGTGGTGGTGGGATGACGCACAGAAAGTCCATGTGTCCTATTCCCATGAGCAGCACCCAAGGGCTGGCAGTGGGTGCCACTGTGCTGGGCATGACATGGCTACAAAGCCTCACACAGGTCCATGATGAGCAGCAGCAATGGCCAGGGAAGGTGAGAACCAGCATGAGCATCCCTGCACCCACGCTCACCCCTGCTCCACCTGCACCCCACGACATCCACTGATTCAGGTTCTGGGCTGCTTTGGTTCTGAAGGGAGGTGTTTTGCCAGCTTGTTCCCCAGCTCCACCAAGGACCCCTCAGAGAGACTGGGGAGGGCTGGACCGTCCACTCCCCAGACAGCCATCTCCACAACCCGGCAGACAGCCAAGCTTCTTGTTCTCACAAAGAGGTGCCACCATGACCTACTAATCCTCATTGCCAGGCCCAGCACCCACCACCCAGGCATGGGAAGCCCTGACCTGTCCCACACAGACCCCAACTTCCACAAGGGTAGCAACACAACAAAGTAAAATAAGGACAACACAGTCTGAAAAGCTCAAGAAATGCTGGCCAGCAGGCAGAGCCCCCCCAGAATCTTGGAAACCTCACACTCTGGGGTACCTCAGCCCTTCAGAACCAGAGCTGGGGAGGGTGACGGGGACAGGGAAGGCAGGGATTGTGCAAAGCCTTTGCAGAACGACTGAGCTGCTGCACAGACCCGACAGGATGAAGCCAGAAGGGCAAACAGCTATTTAAGCTAAATATATTTGTTCTTGGGATGACGTTGGTATGTAAATCGATCACAAATAGACTCAGGCTGGAAATGAGAAGATGGCTCCTGACCACTGGAGGTTAAGTCCCAGAGCAGTCTTTCAACAAGAATTACTGGAAGAAGAAACAAAACTCATTCAAGACATAGCCGGAGAAAGGTGTGAAAGGGTGATGGAAAGCATCTCTGTGTGACACAGACAGGACACAGCCACTCGAAGTAGCCCCTGAGCACAGCATGGCATTGCCATACTGACCACGGGCTTCGTCAGGATGCCCAAGCCAAGCAAGGTGTTGGAGCCACTCTGCAGGAGCTCCTGAACCTCCCTGGAGGGCAGATGAACCCTTGTCCCTGCACCAAGCACCTTCCAGTTTCTCCATCTCACACCAGGTTTGCTGTGCCAGGCAGCACCAGCAGAGCCATTGGGCTGTCTTCTGATGGTCTGCAAGGAAAATTCTCCCCGCAGAGAGGGAGAAGATGGTGGGATCGGGTACCAGGGAGAACATACCCCTAGAAAACCCATTGCAGGGTGGAAAATGGAGCTAAGAGGGCACAGAAAGCAGTGCCCAAGGAGAGCAGCTCCAGCCAGAACCAGCTGCAGGCTCCCGTCCTCCCAGCAGCACCCAAGCAGCATCTCCTCTAAGCAAAGTGGGCTCCCAGCTGTGACAGCTACCAAAAGGACCTGGTAGGTAGCAAGGTTATGCTTACACAAGCACACTGAGCCTGCTCAGAGGCGTCTGGCTGGAGCCTAGGCACCAAGACGACTCCAAATTGCCTTTTTGGCATCAGCCAGCGTTGCCTCAATGCATTAGACAGAGGTGAGCAGCTACAGTTTGTCTCCCTGACCACGTGGCACAACTCTCTTCCAGGAGATGGTCTGCTAGGAATTACAGAGGCCACTTGCTGAATAACTCAAATCTCCTCCAGCAGACAGAGAGCCTAAATAAAGTCACCTGGGACCCACTCCCTGGTGTCCAAAGCCACCGCCTTGAGCCTGCACAGCTTAAATTATGAAACCAGAGGTCAAGTGTGCACACAACCGAACCTCCCCTTCCATCCTGGTGCAGAGCCATAACAGACCTAATTCCGGGTCTGAAATATTTATCGGGTTTTCCAAAGCCTGTGGAGATGGACTGAGCTGACAGGCTGAAAAACACGACTTCAGATATGAAGATTTACATTCCTGGAGGCAATTCATTGAGGGAACAGCATCCGTTACATAACGCAGCGAGGAGGAGCTGCAGAGGGTGGCCGCGGGGAGGGACGCGATGCACAGAGAAGACAAACAGCAGAGAATTCCTTCCCAAACACTCCAGCAAACAAACAAACGGACAAAAAAACCCACCAAAACCCCGCCACTGTTTCATTCCTCTCTGGCTGGTGACTTGCCTCCCAAAGCCACTTCCTCTGGGAAGTGGCCCAGACCAAGGACCGAGGACAAACAGCCTGTATCAAGCACCAGGAGCGACAACAGATGCAGCAGCTCACCAGGAAGGATTTTAGAACAGGTTTACCAGGAGCTGTGACTCAAGAAGAGCAGCAGCAATGGCCCCAACCTAAGGAGGAATACAGCCCCTCAGATGCTCCAAGCCCACCCCAGCCCCAGGATGCTGCTGCCCACCCCACGGAGAAGAGCTGCTCACTGGGGAGACCCTCTCTGTCTCCCCACAACCAAGTGCGAGCTCACCAGAGCTGCAAGGCACAGGCAGGGGACTGCCACCTCTCTGGCACGACAGCAAAGCCAGCCAGCTGCCCACCCACCGGGCACCAAAATAAGCCCAGGCAGCAGAAGCAACGTGGATCCAAGAACAGTCTGTGCAGCCAGAAGAAGGATCAGCAGGAAGAGAGGGGAGGGATGAGCCCTTCTGTGCAACATGGATCCAGCCCGGCACCTCCATCCCACACCAGGCAGGTGGGTAAGCCCAGGCCTCACATAGATACCTGGACCTCACCTGCTTCTGCAACAGCAGAGCACATGCAGGAGAGCACCAAGGGCCTGCAGCCACCTAAGCACACAGTCATTTAAGGCACAGGTTCCAGCAGGATTGTACCTGTGGAGTCTCTCTCTTCTATAGAATCATAGAATCACTTAGGTTGGAAAAGACCTCTAGGATCATCAAGTCCAACCTTCATCCCAACATCTCCCTGACCACTAGACCATGTCCCAAGGCACCACATCCTCTTGTTTTCTGAATGCCTCTAGGGATGGTGACTCCACTTCCCTGGTCAGCCTGTTCCAATGCCCAACCGCTCTTCCAGTAAATAATTTCTTCCTAATATCCAGTCTAAACCTCCCCTGGCGCAGCTTGAGGCCATTATCTCTTGTCCTGTCATTAGTTACTTGGAAGAAAAGATCAACACCAGCCTCACTACAACCTCCTTTTAGGTAGTTGTAAAGAGCAATGAGGCCTCCTCTCAGCCTCTTCTTCTCCAAGCTAAACAATCCCAGCTCCCTCAGGCGCTCCTCATCAGACATGTTTTCCAGACCCCTCACCAGCTTCACTGCCCTTCTCCTCACTCGCTCTAGCACCTCAATATCCTCCTTATACTGTGGCACCCAAAACTATTTGTCAAGAGACCCTAAAAAAAGAGCAAGCAATTGAGCCAGCAGACACTGCACATCCGTCCATCCCTCCTTTCACTTGGTGCTGCAATGACAACTCCAACCACTGTTCATCCGTTTTCCAAATTACCAGCCCAGTTCTGTCCTGATCTTCCAAATCCCCACTCCAAGGTCGTCCAGCTCTAGGAGGGACTTGCTGGTGCTGTTTCAGGAGTTCATATCCCTTGACAGAGGACAATCCTGCTGCACTGTCTTCACCCCACGGGGCCCTGCATTGCCTTCGCCCCAGCAAAGCACAGGACTGAGCTCTAGATTAATCCAGGTTAATCCCATCTTTGATTGAACTTCTGCTGAGCTTCATGCACCTCACCAGGGTTTGAAGGGGCAGACAGACACGGAGCGATGCTGCCCACAGTCTGGCTGAGTCAGTGCGAAACGGAAAAGCTACGAGCAGTACATCAGCAGCTATCTCAGCATGGCTGGAGGTAGAAGGGACCTTTAATCACCTGGTGATTCTGTGAGCCTGTTTACCACTGAGCACCCGATCAGCCCCACCACACTTCCTGGACACACCATAATACTACAAAACACTAACTTCTAAACAATGTGTGGCTCCTCTTTTGCTGCCCAAACAGTTCTTGCCATTTTAAACTGGCAAAGTAACACCATAAAACAAAACCAGAAGCACTCCCAACGCCCTGGATGCTTCTGGAAGTCACGTCAAAGTCACCGTATCTTGCTCACTGCAGATCTCAGACTTTTAAATAGATTATTATGCTTTCAGGCCATGAGTGCCCTTTGCAGCCCGAGCTGTGGCTCAGCCCCGAGTGGCCACTGTGCCAATGCTTGCCGTATGAGCCCAGCAGCCAGGAGCAAAGCTGTGACAGCTCTTCCCTGCAAACACCCAAATAGAAACGCTGCGAGAATCTTATAGTGCAAGCACAGCCTGAAAGAGCCTGGAGGATGATTGAGCAACAGCCTGAGACACGTGAGTTCCCTTGAGAAAATCCCTCGCTTCCAGGCTTGGCCAAGGAAATTTTAGCTGAGGAGCAGCTGCCAGGAGAGGGGAGTGTGAGACAATTTAGGAAGGGCCGGGTTCTTCCAAGCAATTAGCAATATCTATTGATTTGACACAGGGCTGGACACAAGAAAACATGTGTACAGACAACCTCCTGAGATGTCCAGAAACAATTCACAGTTGGATACGAGCAGATGTGGAATTACACTGTGCAAATGAAAAGAAGTGGATGGGAGGAGGAGACCTGGTCTCAGCTTTCCATCCCACTCATCACACCTTTGTGCCAGGCCCACTGCAGCCTGGATGGCACCAGCACCATTCAGCAGTTTCCCACTGGCTCATGAAAGCAACATCTTTGCTGATGACAAGGGCTGCCAGCAGCTCAGAGCCATCCTGCGTGGTCAGCCCTGCAACAACCATCACAACCATCGGCCCACTGCCCACCAGCACCATGAGGGAGGTGGGGGAAGGAGAACCCACACAGGTTCACAGCAAGACTGAAGGACAGGCTTAGGGCAGCAGAGATGTTCAAATGATGTTCTTCGGCTGGTGAGCCCGCCCAGGGTCCAGCCCCAGGCCCCTGGTGATCCCACCAGCCCCAAGTGCTCTGCCAGTGCCAGCTCCTCCAGGAGATGCACTGCTCACAGCTGGGGACAGGGGAACTCATGGCCCACAGCTCTAACTCTGCCTGATCCTGCAGACCCCCAAATGTTGCCAGATGTGCTGTGATCCTAAACTTCTGTTCTTGGCAACAAGTCCCTTCTCAGGAACACAAGTCTGGGGAATAAACAGTGATACACCAGTAAGGTCTGGAAGGGACAGCTTCTTTGGCCAGCCAGCAACAAAATGTGCTTCAGGAAAGAGAGGGCAGGGTCACAAGTGCGTACCACAGGCTCGAAGAAGAGTTCTGCCATTTCTAAGGCCAAGCAGGCAACGCTCACCCTGCTCTGCAAGTGCTGTCCTATCCATGTACCCTCCCAGGCATCCCAGGGCAAGACAACAGCCATCCAGCACAAAACCAGCCATTCGTTCTTTTCAGCCTCCACGTTGCTGCTCCACCCTTCCAGCCTTGCTGGACCCTCACCACCTCTCACAGTCAGAAAGCCATTAGTTGTCCCTCCATCTCCTTCCCATGCAGGTCCCATCACTCACTCAGCCCAGCCATCAGCCAGCTTGTGGCTTTTCGGCCATGGTCATCTGAAGACAGGAGGACCCCAGCCTAACTCCATCCACCCCAAAAGTGGCCCAGCCCAGCATAGCCACATGCTCATGAGGAGGCAAAGAGATCATGGCTCACTCACTCTCATCGGGGTTGGGTGAAGCAAGAATGGCACTGTGCTTCCTCTTCACTTCCTCCACATTCTCTGAAATCTTATCGATGAACCCTCGAATTTCTTCCACCTGTGGAGATGGACAACAGGACAGGTTTTCTTTGAGAGACCTGGACTTTGGGAAAGGGAAGGGATTATTAAACTTCATCCCAAAGCAACCATGACACATCTGAACCACAGCAAACATCCTCCTGGACAGGTATTTTCAAGCTGGACCCTCAAACTGTAGGACCATCTTGAAATAAGACCTTCCTCCTCACAGCAGCCAGCTCTGCAGTCACAGCAATGTCACACAGACTTTACAGCCTGTATCCTTTACGATGCACTGAGGATCAGCTGGGGTTTATTTAAATTACCATCAGATCTACAGATTCCCAGACTCTGCACTGCCAGCATGGAGAGCATTGCTGAGGTGGCACAAGCCAGGGTCAGTCACGACTCAGTCCTCCATGGCTCTTCACTCCAGGGGCTGAGAAGCCCAGTTTGGCCCCCACCCCGCAGACCAGGAAGGCCACATTCACCAGCCAATCCATGCTGGCACCTTCCTCACACTTCTGCACTGCAAGGAGACACACTGGCATCACCAGTAGGGAACCTGCCCTTGTGCCCTCTGCCTGCTGGGCTGCCCACTCTCTAGCTGTCCTCTCCTTTGACTCACACCACCACTTTGCTCATCTTCCTCCATCTGCACATCAGGTTTTTTTCATTCCCCACCCCACTGCCTGCACAGACACATTTTAACACCCCCTACACACATGCCATGCTAAGGGTGTGCTAAAAATCCGCATGCAGATCTTACAGCCACCCACATGCCAGAAGACAACCTCTTGTTTGGTAACGAGAGGCACAAAATTAAATCAATCCCATGCAGAAACTGCTACTCTGCAGAGGTGCTTTCAGGAGAGGTTTGAGAGCTGGTCTGCTTTAGCAGCAGGCTGGAGGCAGGCAGGCTGCAAGGCCCACCCGCTCCCAGCGACCAGTCCTCTGGCCCAGCTGCCCCACTGGTTTCTGGAAGAAGTAGCACAGCAAAGCATCCATGGGGCCAGGTAAGCCCACAGCAGCCCCATGTCTGCGTGGAAGCCCAGTTCCTGCTACTCAGCATTCTGAATGTAACCCCTGAGGACACCAAGCATAAGCCAAGCAGCATCAGCCAGGGCAGGACCCTCATCCCCACCTCGACTGCTGCTCCCCACCTCCAGTGGGAGCCTCTAACACAGCCCCGCAGCCTGCTCCAGCACTAACAGAAAGGGCTGAACTACCTTTAAAGCTCCACTGGAGAAACAAACCTCTCACCTGCTCAAAGAACTCATCCATGAAGCGGTCCCGGTCCACACTGACGGTGACTTCATCATCGTCATCACTGTCCTTCGCCTGCAACGACACGGAGAGAGGCATCAACGAGTGCTTCCGGCAAAGTTTGCAGCTCCATTACAGGAGTTCCTCAGGGGCATCTTCCCCTTTGCTCGCTTGCTCCCAGGAGCTGGGGCAAACACCAGCCAGAGCGTGGGCACCTCGGGCGCTGCCACATCAGAGCACTACAGACACCAAGGGAGCAGAGGATGGCTAGCTCCAGAAGTAAAGGCACGACGCAAAACATTACCGCAGCCAGCTGCCACATGGTGTGGCCTCCCATGGCAAGCACAGAACAAGATGAATGACACCCGGGCACCTCCAGAGAGCTGGAGGGGGAGCTTTAGGAGCTACCCTCAGCTCCATGTGAGCACAACGGCTCTGCAAACAGCAGTGATGGGAAACACAAGGGATGCCGTGACGGGAAAGCACGAGGGATGCCAGAGTGCAGGAAAGGTGGGAGAGAGTGAAAAACAACAGAACCAGTAAAGCCACAGTAGGCAAATGAGGGGTTGTCCTTGTCTGCAGAAGCATGTGTGTCATTGTCACCAGAGATTAAAACACCTCCTGTCCCAGCGAGGCAGAGGATGTGAGCCCGCAGAGGAAAGGAAAAACCACAGTCCTCGCTATAAGGAGACATTAAAAAGATTATTATACACAGCAGATACATGACGGAGGGAAATGGAAAATTAATGGGGTGGAAAAGTTTCTTCTTCTTACTCCATCCTCACTAGAGAGAAGGAGCCCAGGGAATGGAGAAGATTTAAGAGAGAGGACTGTCTCTGCTCACCTCATAACTGCTCCGTATTTTGCAGATGGTTACACGTCACCTTGTGGCCCCTTCGCACTTTGCAGAGAACAAGCCAATACGGCCTCCAGAGGTGCCTCTTACCTTGCAATAACTCAGATTAAATATCTATCCTTCCCCCTGAAATTGCCTTTTCAACCTAGGGTGACTGATTTGGGTGGAGTCACCCAGAGGAGACCTCAGCTTTCAGCCTTGCCACTGCTTCGTGAAGTGCTTATCCAAAGACCTCAAGACTGAAGAGCTACCGCGATCCAAGGCAAAATCTCACCCTGACAAGGAAAAGCAGATGCGTTGCTGCCCTTAGCCCACCACTCTGTGGGCACAAAGAAGAAATGTTCCCTAAAGCCAGGAATTCAGAATTTGCCCATTTTGGCCACAACCAGGTCCTCATGCCAGGGCTCAGCAGGCAAGAGCTGCATTTAGATTTAGATTTTGATGGAGCTGGGCAAGATCAACCTGAGGATGAGCACCTAGAGTTTTCTCTTGCTTTGACCTGGATCTCTTCCCTACCTCACTAATAATACACCCTCATGCTGCAAGTACGGACTGGGAGCAGGGCTGGTGGCCCACTGCCTGGACCTGTCAGGATGAGCTGCAAGAGGATGGGGCCAGACTCTTTGCAGTGGTTCCCAGCAATAGGACAAGGGGCAATGGGCACAAACTGGAATCCAGGAGGTTCCATCTGAACAGGAGGAAAAGCTTCTTTGGTGTGAGGGTGGCAGAGCCTGGCCCAGACTGCCCAGAGAGGTTGTGGGAGTCTCCTTCTCTGGAGAGATTCCAAACCTGCCTGGATGTGATCCTTGGCACCCTGCTCTGGGTGACCCTAATGGAGCAGGGGGTTGGACAAGCTGATCTCCAGAGGTCCCTTCCAACCCCCACTATGCTGGGATTCTGCGACTTGCAGGGAGCTCCGCACACTCCCTGCAGAAAGCAATGTCCTTTGCATCAGGCAGGATCCCACTTCTTCCCTGAAGCTTTTTGCTTCCAAAATTCAGCAGTTTGCTCTCACACCAGGTCCCCACCAGCCTCTCCTGCTCCCCACCAGCAGTCACAGCCCAGCACCGAGAGCCAGAGCTCGACTCAGCGCAGCGCTGGATGCACAGCCATGGCCAACACCACCCGCACAGCCCTGCGGCCAGGGGCAGGATTCGGCTGTGGGCTCTGTTACACCCCTCCTGCATCCTGATGCCACCAGGCAGGAGAGATCCAGATGTAGATGTGGTGCTGAGGGACATGGTGGTGACCTGGCAGTGCTGGGTTAACAGTTGAACTCGATGATCTTGGTGGTCTCTTCCAACTAAAACAATTCTGTGATTCTTGACTCATGCTCTCTCCTCCCTGCTGTTCCCTGCCATCGCTGCTCTGGCCTCGCTCAAACCCATCTCAGCCAAACAACGGCTGTCACTCTTGAGTCCCAGCTCCACTGCGACGGTACCATTCATTCAGCCTGTGAACAAGCCTTGCTGCACCAGCACGACCACTGCTGGCTGCAAGCAAAGCTCTGTTTGGGGTCTACAGATGGACCTGAAGCAACACCCACACCGGCTCCATTGCTCCTGGAGTGCTGCAGGCACGTGTGCGCAGTAGGGCTCACCATCGAGAAGGTTAAAAACCGTCATCTCCTAAAGCCAGGCAGGATGTCTGCACGGATGGGTGTTTGCTACATGGATGCAGTTACCATCCGTGTTTGCATTTCAGTTTACACACCACTAGAAATCCTGCTTGGTTTGTGCTGTGCTTGATTTTAAGCATCAACTGTCTTCAGTTAAGATGAGTGGTACCCAGAGCCCATCAGATGGACAGTTGTAACACCCTTAAATCCTGCAAGGACCGAGTGATATTTTGCCAGCACAGGCAAACAGGCATGGATTCTGCCTGCCTTGTGCCAGCGTTATCCCAAACGGCGTGAGCAGTCACAAATTCCCACCCTCCCCCACCCCCATCCCAGGGATCTCAGAAACACATAATGCCAGCAGACCCTGGGGGGACACACTGCAAGCGATAGAAGATGCAGCCATCCATGCAAAAGCCACCCCAGACACATGTTCCTCCAGGTCACGGCATCCTCCTTCCCGCTGCCCTGCCCAGCCTCTCCGTGTCAGCAACAAGAACATCCCTGACAGCCCCAGAGCCTGCCTCTGATTTCAGCTGTGGGATGTCCTCACATCCTGGAGAAGAGAAAGCTCCAGGGAGACCTTCCTGTGGCCATTCAATATTTAAAGTGAGCCTATAGGAAAGATGGGGACAGACATTTGCACAGGGCCTGTTGGGACAGGACAAGGGGTGACGCTTTGAAACTAAAAGAGGGAGATTCGACTAGAGAGAAGGAAGAAATTTTTGACACTGAGGGTGGTGAGAGCCTGGCCCAGGTTGCCCAGAGAGGTGGTCGCTGCCCCATCCCTGGCACCATCCCAGGTGAGGTTGGCCGGGGCTCTGAGCAACCTGCTCTAGGTGCAGATGTCCCTGCTCAGTGCCAGGGTGTTGGACTAGACGAGCTTTAAAGCTCTCTTCCAACCCAAACCACTCTATGATCTCATGACAGCCTCCTCCCAGGGCAAGGAGGTTGGTAAACACCAGTGATTCTCTGCAGCCCTGCACAGGAAAATGCACCTCTGTCACAACTTCCCCCAAGCCTATCCAGCTTTTCTTGCCTTCATTCTTGCATGATCTTAACCTGCAGGAATTTTTAGCCCTTTTCCAAAGCCATCAAGGAAAGCATTCCCCATCATTAATTTTAAATGCAGGCTGTTACCACACAGGCCAGAGAGTTCTGGCAGCAGAGGAAAGGCAGCAGGTCTGCATCTCACCAGTGAAGATGTCCATCTCCTTGTCACCTCTTGCCCATCTCTTCCACCTCTGAAACAGTCCTGGCTCACTGCACACAAGATGCCACATCACTGCTTGGTCCTGCCCCTGCTGCCCACTGGGCCCTGCCATTTGTTAGACCCAGAAATCCCGGAGGAAGACAACCCCGCTCCCAGGAGGAGGGTTTCTGCCAAAGCCACGCGCAGCCTTGTTGGAGGCACTTCTAGTTCCAAGGCAGCTCACCCCCAGGCACAGCGCAGCGCTGATGCACAGGCAGGGTGATGGTTATTTAGGGCAGGCACTGAACGTGGCGTGAGCGGCACAAAAGCCCAGCCGGGAACCTTGCAAAGAGGAAATTACAAGGATGGAGCCTGCTGATCGGGAGGGCACATGTCACTCCAGGCTGGAGAAGGGCACCATCTGTCCAACCCACGTCACTGGAAATACCCTCGGTGCCACGCTGCCTCCAACACCCGGCATCAGGCTGATCACCCGGCCCCACCACCCCCAAGCCGGCTCCCCCACACCAGTGTTAGCTGTGGGGCTAGCCAGGACTCGAGGGGTAGAAGATGCCACCAGGCAGGCACGGCTCCCTGGGATGCAGGGCACTGAAAGATCATCTGCTCCCATCATCGATCCCAGGGCTTGGTCCAGGCACGCTGCCGGCCCCCCAGGCTTGAAGTGTCTTCCCATACACTGCTGCCAAAGTTGGAACAAAACAAAAATACCTTTCCTAAGGAAAACTAAAGTGTCCACTCAGCCGACAGTGTTTTGGCTTCACACATCCCAGATGTGAGCATCCCAGGTTTTCAGAGCCACATGGAAAGCTCCGCTCTAGGCCAAAGCTCCCTGCTGGTGATGCTCAACACAAGCAGAAAACAATTCACAGCGTTCAAAAGCCAAAGCTTGCTCGCCAGCGACAGCCAAGGAGCACATGCTCCCAAAACCCTGCAAACACACCGGGCACACCATCCTCCCAGCGCTTCTCAGCTGCTGAACCAGCTGTTTGTCCATCTCTACATCTGCCCAGGGCACCAGACATGTCGCGACCTCAGGCAGCAAAGGCTGCCCTGAGACTCCTCATGGGGAGAGAGGAGACAGAGCCACAGCAAAGCGCTGCAGGTCTGAGTGCCTCAGGTGAGACTGGCTCCAAAAATGGCTTACAGCAGGCACCGAGCCCAAATTAATTAACACAACCAGCCAGCAAACAGCCCCGCTGCCCACATGCCTCGGTGGGTCACTGGCGTTGCCCACTGGATGTGTATGGGTACCCCGTGGCAGCTGACGGTTGCTGCCTGCATCGCTGGCGCGTCCAGAACAAAAGAGCAGGAGGGGTTTGATCAACGTCCCTCGACACCCACCCCAGTCTCAGGCACTTTCAGGCAGCACGCGGGACCCGAGGTCTCCAGGCTTTCACCCGACACATAAGGTAGGTGAAGATAATCCTTCTTGCACAGGGTTTTCTATTTCTCCATCGTGCCGGCAGCAGGGATGGCTCTGGGAGCTGGTACCTCCCGTGCTGGTGAGCATAGGGAGCAGGGTGGGGAGAGCCGGTCAGCCAGAGCTCCTCCAGCATCTTTAGGGGCTTCACAGGGTTAAACGTGCCCCTCCACAAGGACCTACATCCCAAGAGGAGGCAGCGTTTGCCGGAGCACTGGATGGAAAGACAGTCTAGAGGCTGCAAGCATCCCAGCTCTGTGGGTTTTGCAACAAGCACACTGCTAAGAACTTCCTTATCGAGCAGACAACATCCCTCTGGTTCAAACCAGCCCTGTTCCCTCTCCAGGTGCTTTCTGGAAGACAGCAGAGGAGCACAAACCAACTGAAAAGACTCGAAAGCTCCTAAAAGGAAGAGGCAGCAGGCAGGGCGAGCTGCAGCAGGACACGACAAGCTCTGTTAGCTCAGCGGTGGCTACGCAGAGGCTTTATCTCCTGCTCTCTTCTGTTAGCACTGCAGATGAATCTGACCGTGTCCAGATGCACCCGCGGAGCTGGTGCAGACAGCAGAGCCAGGCAGAGGAGGATCAGGCTTGTCCGCCTTTGGGCATCTCTGTATCCCAGGGGACCACGCTGGCCCCCGGCTCATCCCACTGCCATTTTCCCAGGAATGATCTGCACAGACAGGCAGCGAGCCCAAGCCCTGTATCCAGTCACCACCAGAGATAAGCTTCACGAAAGCACAACCACAGGAAAAAGCCACAACAGCTGCTACCTCCCTTTTAGGAACCACTAAGTTAAGCAAAAAAAAAAAAAAGGCCTTGTCCCTAAGAGATGCAGGATGCTGCTCGCCAGCTTCGCTTCCAGGCTGAATCTGGGGGTTTTATTTATTTACTGGACACCTCCGCACAGATTTGCTCAGTCTGAGAAATTTCAGCCATCTGGGCTTGACTTTCTTTGCAAAATGACCGCCCTCTCTGTACCAAACCCACAGCACGCTGCGGGGTGCACAGCACAAGGCTGCTCAGCGCGGGGATGTTCTGAGCAGCAGCGGGTCACGGCCAGGTCCATGTGGCACACGGGGGTCCACCAAAAGTCACCTTGCTCCTTGTGTCCAAGCCCACGAGCCCAGGGCATTGCTGTCAGCACCGAGAGCTCCTGCGGCAGCTTGCTCCCCACGGCTCTGGCATGCAGCTGCGCACGTTGCTGAGAAGGACGAGGTCAGAATAACTCAGCATCGAGCTGCACCAACATCTCTTCTCGGCCATCTTAAAGAGCCTACAGGACACGGATTGAAGCACACGGATGCCTAGATCCCTGGAAACATCCCAGCTCAGCCCTGCGATGCTCGGCAGCAGCAGAGCAGCTCGCTGCGGCTTTGCTGCTGAAGCTTCATGTGAACAAGGTCCAAAGCACCCATGGGTTTCCTACCCACCCAACTACCACCGCGCTCATCCTGGGGGCTGTGTAGACCCTTCACACCTTAGAGTTTGCTTTAGTGCTTTGCAGCAGCCAAATCAAGTCTTTTCTCAGGAGTCCAGAGGCAGAAGTTCTGCTCTGGAGAGTTTTCACAGAGGTGGTGTCAAGGCTGAGGACAAGAACAGCTTGGAGGGTCTGCTCTCAGGAGAGAGCCCTGGAGAGCTGAACCACCCGAGATCACAGCTTAAATTACTGACAGCCTCAGTCTTCACATCTTTTGCAGGCTATATATATTAAAGCTATGCAGTGTAATAAACTGGCTATTTTATAGCACAAGGGCCTCAGCTACGTCCATTCCAACATTCACCAGAAGCAGCCCATACTTCCCACTAACAACTTTTTGATGAATACAAGTTCAAGGTACAAATGACTTTAGCATTCAGCAACATCTGCAGGAGTCAGGAGGTGTTTCCAATTTCCAACGCTAGCAGTGCAAGGGAGGACAAGACTTCCAAGAGTTTTGTCCTTAGGTGTTGGCTTTCGCTGCTGCAGAATTACGTTACCGGCCTCTGGCACGAAGCCCAACCCTTTTATCAGAGCCCTGGTCAATTCTTAAGCTCAGTTTTAGAAGCAAGCATGTAAAATTCCACTTAAGAACAAATGTCACAGGTGACAGAGGGGCCACCAGCCCTGCAGAGGGCAAGGAGCTGAGCTCACCAACCTCCTCCTGCAGCTCTAGAACACGGACACTACTATGATCTACTGGAAAGGCATCAATACTTTACAGTCCACAATTTACAAATTTGCAACCATGGCTAAAGAACAGTTTGGGTTAAAAACAGCAGATAAGATTTAATTAAGCTTAAATAAATTTCTTACCATCCTTCTGATGGTGGCACCATCCTTGTTACAGCTTCTGTGCAGGCCAGAGCTTCACATGGGCAGTAGAAGCACCTGCAGCCACCGCACTCATCTCTCCTTGCTGCCCCATCACGTATTTGCTGGAGTCAGCACTCATAGAGGTTTCTGCCAGGATCACCACTGTGCTTTGGTGTCTACCAAGTGCTCTATGATTGACACCAAGCCCTGGTGATGCCCACCAGTGACCATGAGGTCTGTACTGGGAAGCTGCCAGCAAAAAGAGAAGGGAAGCTTCAGGTAGAGAAGGGGAGGCAGGTGGCACCACAGTTCCCATGGCCCGTGTCACCAGGAAAGGATCAATATGAAAATCAAGGCAGTCCATAAAACGGTAATCCTTCAAACCAGACTGTGCTGCCTACAGACAGTCATGGAACATGTTGGTTTGGGATGGACTTTCAAAGATCCTCCAGTCCCACCCCCCTGCCACAGGGAGGGACATCTTCCACGAGATCATGTTGGTCAAATGGTCATGAATGCTCAAACATGGGAATGACGTTTCTTTGGTGTTCTCACCTAGACCATACAAAGGAACCTTAGCACTGTCCAGGTGAAACACCAACTCTCCCAGAAGGCAAATGTCTTCTGGAAAACCAAAATGAACAGTTGTTTCATACACCACAACCCTGAAGTCTGACAGGACTTGATGGAAGATCTGAAAGCAATGGCAGATAAAAAGGACTAGAAAATCCGCAGCAGACATCACAGTAGAAGTGCTGCACGACGGGAAGTGGCCACGGCTGGCAGTGAGCTTCTGAAAGCTCACAGGATAATGTGAGCAGAAGATTTTATTTTAAATTCTTTTTCAGTTAGCTCCCATGAAAAGAAAGCCAGGTCTGTAAGTATCCATTAGAGACTGAAACACCGCACTATTAACAGAAAGTTCCATCCCTTCTTGCAGCAGATTTTGATGCTTTTCAGCCCAGGTTTGTCCCCCTGCACCTGGTGGTGAACACCAAGGTGCTGGTGGATGCCAGAGGAGCAAGCAGCAGGGAGGAGGAACCTTCTGCAGAGGAAGGAGATTACTGGCCTAAGAACAAAATAACCCAAATAATTTTGGGCAGAAGATTTGGAATTTTACAGTCCAGTCAGGACCTATCTGGTGGAAGATGTCCCTGCCCATGGCAGGCAGGTTAGACTGGATGATCTTTGAAGGTCCCTTCCAACCCGAACTGCTCTGTGAGCCCATGAGACACCACATGCTTGTCCTCTGCTCACAGCCATCAGTCTCCTCACCCGTTTGAGGAGCAAGGCACAGCCTGTGTTTCAGACACCAGTCCAAGGCAGAGACGCAGGCAGCCGCGGCACATCACCCCTGCCTTCCAGCTCAGCAAAACCTTCTACTCCTTGTGCTTCCAGAGTTGGCATTTTTTTCTAAGTAAAGACGGTGCTGTTGGCTTTATGCCTGGTCTGCTCCTGACACAGCATCGCTCTGCTCCTGTTTCCCATGTCGTCCTTCTCCACTTGCCTTCCCCTCCCTGTGCATCTCCTCTAAGGATAACCTCGCAGATGCCATGGACCAAGGGCATTCCACGGGTGTGCTCGGGTCACCCTCCAGCCACCCGGCGCCAGGACGTTACTGCAAGCTCGCTCTTCCCGGGTCTTCCACTTGGGCTCACTCTCCTCCTTTTCACTAATATACATAATTTTCTGGAAGTAGCAATTTATCACAGTACTTAGCTTAATGAGCCTTACTGTACATGTTCTGCCTGTAGTGATAATTTTGCATATTTCCTGAGAAATCTTGTTAACGGGGAGATACACAGCAAAACAAACATTTGTATAGCTTCCGAGCAGCTCACACAAAGACAAAGACACTCGCAATTAAAACAACAGGAACTAGTCTAAAGCCCTTGGGCTCAAGCCCTTTTAGACAAACAACACACAGCCAACATACGTGGCTCACGAGCACAACGTCTCACCGCTCATCGGTGGCCACAGCGTGGCACCAGGCTTCAAGAGGCAAGGAGTACTGCTGCATTCGGGTGGCCTTCAGTAGCAGTCACCACTGCACTAGACCTTGAGCTCACCAAGGGACCCCAGGGGCTCAGCGTCCACCTGGTGGGGTGCAGACTCCCACCGCAGACCTTGGTCTCCTCCTGGAGCAGGGACATGAAACACCATCCAGAGCTGGCCTAAAGGTTGGGCTTTGCATGCTGCTGTGTTGAAAGCACATCAAAGGGCCATCCCGATTTTACGTTTTCTTTGGCTTGCCCTGTGTGGGTGCGTGTTCACCACTTGCAACGACATCTCTGTGGCACAGGGACACCAGGGTCCCCACAACTGCTGGGGACCAGAACACCTCAGACAGAGCGTGCAAGGCAGGCGTTGTGGGCTCACTCTACATCACCTCCTTTATCTTTTGCCATGCCCAGAGGACATGTCCAGCAGACCCCAGGGAACAAGGACTCACCTCATCTCACCCCCTCCTACTCTCCAGGACCACAAGGGAGCAGGAGAAGCTTCCCTGCTCCAGAGATGCACCCTCACAGTGGGGAGACGGTCGGGCGAGGCATGGGCCAAGGGCAGCCAGGGTGCACAGCCTTCCCCAGCAGCTTTGCTCCTTCCAGCCCCCAGAAAAATCAGCTTTTCAGCATCTCTCCCCACCGGCTGCAGCCAGGGTGGGTGGCTGTGCCAGCTGTGGACACGCAACCCAGAGTCACCAGCAACGTGACAGCCCCAGCTCCATGGTGGGTGAGGGAAGAAGTGGAGCTGAATTATTTACGCGACCCTTTTGGTTGAATAGAAGAGCTCAAAAGCACGCTGGGCAAGCAAGAGGGTTAAAAAAGGAAAGGAAGACAGCAATTAAATAAGCAAATGTATCTATGTCTGGGGTCAGCAGCGACATGCACATCATGGGGTGGCTCTGGAAAAGTCCCCCTGCCTAGATGGAGATCAACAAGACCCAGCTCCTGCTGCAAACAGCAACTTTGGTCGACTTCACATTTGTGCCCCCAAGAGAGAAATCGTCAGCGGGAGCAGCGCAGGAGGGGATGGAGCAAGGTCTGGCTGCAGGTCCTGGGGGGCCGCGCTGCAGATTTCAGCTGCCACAGGAAGGAAGAGGGTGGATCCACGGAGCAGGACCTGGAGCCAACCTCGCTTTCTCTCTCCTTTAATTTTTAACGTGCATCTCTCCGCAACTCCCACGGGCGGGAGGCAGCGCTCGAAACAGGGACGTGGCAGGCAGGAGTGGGGGGCTTCATCTGGCTGGGGTTGGCACCAACGCATGGACATTGCTGGAGAAAGGCACCTGAAAACAGCTGCCTGAGAAGAGCAAAAGGCACAGGAGAAAAGGGTCCCACAAAACCATTTTGGCCATTTCTGCAAGCTGGAGACACGCAAAAGCAGGTCTGGTTTGGCCAGGCCTCTCCCAGTGGTGTGGGTTGGGAAACAGCTCCTTACTCAAAAACGAGGTGTGATGAGAACCAAAAGCTAGACGTGAAATCAGGAGCAACTCTTCAAACCTCAGAGGGATTATTCTCAATCAACGCTCATTTGAGCAAGGCAACACCATCAGGAAGGTCACCAGAAACGTGTCCATCACTTTCTACACTTGCTTAATTGCAAGCAACTGTTGAGGCTTTGGTCCTACAAACACCTCCACAGCCACCCAGGCTTAGGCAGATGACCAGTCCCACCACACAAGACCTGTGCTGGGGGACAAAGGAGGACCTCCAGGTCCAAACTGTCCTTCTGTTACCACTCTGGAGAAAGTCCTTCTCACACTGGGGGAGCTCCTGCCAGCATTGAAACCTGCCAGGCTTGGACACCATCCCACAAGCATGGTGGCCTTGCCAAACATCTTCCCATAGTGCCTGAATCCAGGACTTGGGCGGTGTCCATCCTAGCACCTCAAGGAACACTTCCATCATGTAATTGCAAGATAAGACACAGGGCGAGCACCGTCTGGAAGAGAACAGGGAGAGGATCTGTCAACAGATAAGTGGTCTTTCCCAGCCCAATTAGAGCCCAGAGACTGCTATACTCACCAGAAATCAATAACTATTGGAAATTCTGCTAATTGGTTGTATGAAGTGTTGTCAACAGAGTCCTGTCCTCCTGAAATCACTCAGCTACATTTCTTAATGACTGGTAACACCAAGCTCATAGGGTTTCTCCAGCAACAGCAACCCTGACTGGAACCACATGGGTCCACCCAGCCCCTCCAGCCCTCATGTCATAGAATCATTAAGGTTGGTAAAGACCTCTAAGATCATCAAGTCCAACCGTCAACCCAACACTCTGGGGTTGGGATTGACCCTCTCTCCTGGCCCGGGCAGGCATCTCACAGCAGCCTGCAGCACCTTGGCATCATCTCATTGCTTCAGGAATGGGGAGCAAGCGCAGGGAATTGAGTCTTGCTGGAGACAGGGAACCCTGGGACCAGGAACTGCTAAATGCCACTTCTACAGCCTGCTCAACATCTTCATCAAAGACACAGGCAATGGGATCAAGTGCACCCTCAGCAAGTCTGCAGGTGACACAAAGCTGAGTGGTGCAGCTGATATGCTGGAGGGAAAGGGTGGCATCCAGAGTGACCTGGACAGGCTGGAGAAAGGGACCCATGTGAACCTCATGAAGTTCTACCAGTGCAACCCAGGTGCAAGGTCCTGCACAGACCAGGGAAAGGGAGGGCAAGAAGGGAGCAGCCCTGCAAAGAAGGACTGGGGGATACTGATGGGTGACAAATGGGACACGAGCCAGCAACTTCGGCTTGCAGTCCAGGAAGCCAAGCATCTCTTGGGCTGCATCACCAACAGTGTGGCCAGCAGGTTGAGAGAGGGGATGACCACCCTCTGCAGACCCCCTAGGAGAGGCTGCTCCTGGAGCACTGCATCCAGCTCTTGGGTCCCCAGCACAAGACACACATGGACCTAGGAAAGCAGAGGGTTGGACTGGATGATCTTTGAAGGTCCCTTCCATTCCCAAACCACACCGTGATCCTATGACAGTTGTGCATCTCCCTCACCTCCTCCCAGTGTCTCTCAAAACATCATTCATAATTATATTACCATTTGGACCTGTCTCACACCCTGGAAGTCCCAACACTTCACCCAAACTGAGCTGTCACCTCGCAGGCAGGAGGGAGCAGTGTGGGACTCTCGCAGTCCTGCACCCATGCACCATCTCACCCTGGCCCTGTGGCACCCTGGCCGTGGTGCCCTGCTGAGCCAGGACAGCAGAGCCCTCACTTGTGGAGCAGAGCTTCAGGCTCTTCCTCCATCTGCAGCCACTGATGGCTCTTTATAATGCGGTGGCCTCCTCCAGCTTTGGAGGACACAACACAAGCAGAGCCTAAGACATTTTGGGTGTCTGGAGCACAGGGAGAAGCAGCTCAGAGATTGTCCAAAACGCCAAATACGTTATTTTTCAGATGACTTTTGTCTTATCCCTGCCCTGGCACCAACACTGCAGAGGACAACTGCAGCAGGAGGGGCTGCTTTAGGGGGTTCTGGGGAAGGGGATCAGCTCCATCCCCACTCCAGATAACACCATCGGTGGCCAGAACTGTGGCACCTACCCACGAGCAGCTGAGAGCAAAGCTCTGCTGGTTTCTTTGGGGTCATCCTTCACAGCCAGTCCTCAGCTGCTCTTCCTTCACAACAAGAGGACATTTTTCAGCCATAAGTTAAATCTCCTGTCCCTGGTTCAGAGCAGGCCGGGGGGCACCACCACGCCCAAGGCACGAGATAAACTGAGCGAGTTTGAAAAACAACCGGAGGGCCAAGGCTCGGAAAAGACACGGGATTAGCATTTTGGATTTCAAGTATCATTTTTTAAATCCCATTAAGACGTGAAGCTCTTGTTCTGCACAGCAGTGAAAGCCCCGCATCCCCTCCCCAGCTCCAGTAACACCAGCCCTTTTTGCTTAATTCTTCTTTTTTATCATCCCTGGCAGAATTTAGACGTTGTATTAAAATGGGAAGAAAACTGGCCCAGGCTGTTAATGAAGCTGGCTACTGGCAGCACAGAAAAAACAAGTCCAAACGCTCCCTATCCTCTGTCCACTGCAGCATCTCGCTCCTCCCAGGCGACCACCACCAACGAGGCTGTAAATCCACATTCTCCACACGTGCTGCCAGGCTCTGCCCCAGTGTGGGCACCCACTCTGCTCCGGAGCATCCGGATGCTCCAGACCAGACCTCCATCCCCAGGAGCCCCTGGATGCAGCAGGGAGCCCGGGGGAGGATGCTGAACCCTTCAGCATGAGGCTGATGAATAAGGATCATCAGCAGGAGCGAGGCGAGCGCGCATTTTATTTTCCTTAAGACATATTTAAAGAAACGGAGAGATATTAAAATACTCTACGGCATCACTTCTCAGCCAGCACCGGCTGCCAAGAGGACATTCACAGGGCTGGTTTTTACTATTATTATTAAAAAGCCTATTTTCCAATCTTATTTCACAGCCCGTGCTGTTGGTGGAGAAAGAGCCCCCTGTTTGGGTGCTTTCCAGGCGCTCTGGCTGAGCGGGGGGGGCTGCAGTTCTTTATATAGCCCCTTCCTCCTCCAGCAGCCACAGCCACCCCCTTGGCAGCGACAGCCACCCCCTCGGCTCCTCGCTGGCGTCACCCCAGCTCCATCCTCCCGGCATGTTCCAGACTGAGCCAAACTCCTGGCCGAAGCGATTCCGGTGGGGTCTCTGTGGGGACCAGCCAGCCTGGACACGCACAGTCACCCCCACCACCCCCTGCTCCACATCTGGGTCAGCCCCTGGGGAGGGGGCACAGACGGCACCGCCGGACCCCCGCTCGCCTCCTTCTCCGTGCACCCCCAACCCACCACCCGGGCGGCTCGGCAGACCCCGCCGTGAAGCAATTGTTAAAAATAAAATAAAATAGAAAGCAGCAAGGCAAGCGCTGGGTGTGATGGCACCAGGTGGGATGCGGGATGCTGGAGCAGCACCGGGGGGGTTTCAGGCTCTTGCCCGCCCCTCCCCCCGGCATCCCCACTGCAGAGCTCGGTCCCACGCCGTGGGCAGCAGCATCCCCCCACCCTAGTGCGAACC
>VZZY01021104.1:70612-91986 GCA_013400335.1 Eurystomus gularis | reverse complement strand
CACACACACCGGGGGGGGGCATGTGGGGGTGTCACGCCTCGGGGCCACATTTAAGGGGCCTCACGCTTTTGGGGAACCACAGCTGGGGAGGGGTCGCATTTAGAGGGGCCACGGCTTGGAATGACGTCGGGGAGGGAGCAGAGCTGAGGGCTCTCACCTGGGGAGGGGGTCACACCTGCGGGACATCACATCAGGGTGCTCTCCTGGGCAGGGCCACACCTGGGGCCACTGGCCGCTGATGCAGCTCTGGTGGTCCTGGATGTGTCCAGCATCCCCGGGGTGCCCAGTGCTGGGGTTCATGCGGGGCAGAGGCTCAGGTGTCCTCCTCCCGGCGCTCCTGTGCCAGGGAGAAGCTCCAGAGCCACCAGTGCAGGGGTGGTTCTGCAGAGGGTCGGCCTTCGGTCTCCTAGACCAGTTGGGTGGGAGACAAGCAGAAGTGTCCCAGCAAAACTGGAACCTGCAACATGTCCAGCTGTCAAAACTCAGTGTCTTGACACAGACCTTTTCCCCATGGTGAAAGGGGAAATGCACTGAGCCAGTAATCCCGGGAACTGGACCCGGAATCGAGGGGAAATGGCCTGAGTAAACCCTGCTCAGGTTTCAACGTTTCCACAGAAAAATTAAAATGCCTGGATTAAACATCCACGGAACCCTGACGGATTTGAGAGAATGGGAACGCTGAGGTGCCGTTTGCCAAGCGACCCGCTGTGGGCTACGAAATGAAGGAGCCCCAGCCAGGAGGGAGATGCCCGTGCTGGAGAAGCTTCTCAGAGGTTTCCTGGGAGCCCGTCAGAGCCGGGCTTAGCCCGGGGCTCCCGAGGCGCCCGGCCGGGACACGGCTGCGGGACGAGAGCCGGGGTCTGGGGGCACCGCGGGGCTCCCTTCGTGGTGCTGAACCTCCCCCGGCACAGGGAACCCTGGCGCGGTTGAGTTTTAGCAGCTCCTCCCTGCAGCAGTCCTCCTCCCGGCCTCCCGCTCCGCGCTGCCCTCGGCCGCAGGATGAGGATGGAGACCCTTGGCCCCTCTTGTGCTCCGCGGAGCCCGGGGCCGCGGAGCTCCCCTCGCCCCCCGGGAGCAGCTCCGAGCGGTACCGGGGAGGACGCCCGGGCTGGGGGATGCTGCTCGCAAGCTGCATCCTTCATCCTTCCCCAGCAGGTGACTTGTCCTCCCGCGCCCCAGGGACAAGCAGACACCCCCGCCCGCGGCCGGCAGCGCTTCGGGGACCGGACNGACCGCGGCTTGTTCCTCCAGCCGGTGCCCGAGGCTCCGTTCCGCCGCGCCTGCGGAGCGCGGCTCCGGTTCTCTGTCAGCAGGGCGCTGCGGAAGGGCTGCCCGCGGGCCGCAGAGACCGGTGTCCCGGTGTCCCGGTGCTTCCCCGGTGNCCCCCGGGACCCCCCGCAGCGGGTGCGGGCCGGGCTCAGCGCCTCCCCCGGGACAGACCCCCGCGTTAACGCCAGGGCGGCCCTTGCCCCGCGGCTCCCGGCAGGAGAGACGTCCCGGTGACTTCCCGGCTTGTTGCTCCCGCACCACCCAGACCCGTCCCTTCCAGCTCCTCTCCGAACAGGCTGGTTTGGGTGGGAACGGACCTGTGGGAACCCCCCTGCAGGGACCAGGGACATCTGCACCTAGAGTAGGTTGCTCAGAGCCCCGGCCAACCTCACCTGGGATGGGTCCAGGGATGGGGCAGCGACCACCTCTCTGGGCAGCCTGGGCCAGGGGCTCACCACCCTCAGTGTCAAAAATTTCTTCCTTCTCTCTAGTCTAATCTTCCCTCTTCTAGTTTCAAAGCATCACCCCTTGTCCTGTCCCAACAGGCCCTGCTCAAAAGTCTGTCCTCATCTTTCTGATCAGCCCCCTTGAAGTGCTGAAAGGCCACCAGAAGGTTTCCCCCTGGATGTGGGTTCGGTGCCTGTTTGGCAGGTCAGCAGGAGCACGACACGAGTAACACGGCCAGGAGAGAGTCAGAGCTGGGCTGTGCTGGGCAGGACTCACTGCCAGAGGAGCAATGATTACTGCTTTAGGAAGCTGGCCTTCATGACCACCCAGGGAAGACAGTGAGTCTCCATCACACCGGTGCTGCTCTGCATCAGGTCAGCCAGCTCAGCCTGCCTGGATGAGCTCCCAGTCCCAAGCACAGCTGCATGCCCTGGGTCAAGGTGCCATCAGTTGTAGTTCTGGGGCACTGAGGCTTTGCCAGGAGGGCCCTGGACAGGGCGTCCCTTCCTCTGAGTCCCTAATTTGGGCTCCTACCTGCCCTTGTGCTCTCCCAGGGTCATGCAGATGGGACTCATGTGGGTTGGTGGCTCCTGGGAGGGACTCGGCTGGGTGCTATTTGTGCTCCCCCTTCCACCAGGGTCTCTCCACGCTCTTTGCAGGTGGGCAGAGGAGTGTTATTGTGCATCCCACCAGTGGGGAGAATTCTTGTCACCAGGGACAGGGCTTAATTACTCAAGTGATGAGAGCACTGTGCACTTCCAAAAGAGACATCACCCCCTCTGCCATCGCCCCCGTGAGCCCTCCCCATGGCCCAGGCTGGGAGCCCCCCTTCTCCCTGCTCTGTTGTTTTCCCCTCTGTCTCCTCCTCCTCCCAGGGAGGCTGGGCAGGCACGTCAAGGAGGTGTCTCTCCTGCCACCAGCTTCTCCTGAGGAACAGTGCTAATTCAGTCCCCAAGCCCACGCTTGCACACAGAAGCCACCCTCCCATCCAGGAGCAGCCGCAGCAGTGGGTGCAGACCGGCCGAAACAACCCCTGGTGCCAGCACCTCAGTGCTTGAGCCTTGGCACCTTCTCCAGCCACCCCTGGAATCCCCACGGATGGTTCTCAGCACAGCACATGCTGCCATGCCCCTGACACATGCTGCTGGTGGTTTCTCACACTCCGCCAAGCCCAATGCCTCCAGGAGGAGCCTCCTACCCTCCCCAGGCTCACCTGCCTCACACAGACAGGATTCCGGATCACTCTGAGACAGGACTCGTCCTTCACTGTGTTGCTGCCTGCTGGCTTCTGTGGAGAGCTGGGACCATGTGGGTTGAGGGTTCCCGCAGTGGAAGGGACTAACTTTTCTCCCAGAGGATTTGAAGCTCCTGCTCCCATTGCACAGATCAGCTCAAAAACCGGCTCCTTGCACACTAAGAAGTGCAACAGGCATCTGGGTTTGTGTTTGGACCACCATTATCTAGATGCCTTTCAAGAGCTCTGATATCAAGGGACAATTGTAGACACTTCAGCTGGGAGTGCAGGAGCAAGGTCTCACTGCATGGAGAGGTCTTGCTGGTGGAGCTTAAGCATTAGGCACAACTGTATAGGTCACCCAGATCCAACCAGCTGTTGCAGCATTTCTCACAGGCTGCCCACCATGAGGTTTCACCTCACTGCCTCTGCCTCCCTGAACACCTCTTTGCCTCCTGCTGAGGGAAGAGGCCATTCCTTGGACGGCTCACATGCTCCCCACACTCACCCTTCCCCACAACAGCTAAGAAAGATGAAGCCTTCCAGACCCAGCTCTCCCTGCTCACCTCTCACCAGAGCTAGGACACCACGCTGAGGCTGTCCCAGCTGAGGCTGTGGATGGGTCTGACCATGCTTTTGTCTGTCATCACACTGGGTCATCCTTTGCCTTGCTAGAGCTAACACTGAACAGCTCATCCTGCCTGTGCCCTTGTGGTACCACTGTGGTCCCACGGCTCGACTCTCTCCACGTTGCTGCTGCTCAGTGTGCTGGGCAGATCCCAGGCTGGCAATGCAGGGCCTCTGCTTGCAAGACAGGTCAGCACCTTCCTCTATGCCAGGCACTGAGCAGGTCCACCCTGCCTCCATCTGAAGTACCCTTTTTACCTAGGTCCCATCAAGAAGCTCCCACATGAACATTTTCCTCCTCCACAGAGTACTGGGACTCCGGGCTGCAGGTCCTCTGCAGCCCGCATCCATGCACCCTCCCTCCAGTGCTGGGTGCCACCACCCATCTTATACAGGGCACTAGAGAGAGCTGCAGGAGCTTTGTTGTGTGGCAAGAGCTGAGACAATGGACTGAGCACCCTCTGACCCCAAGAACGGGGACACGGCTGTGGGAGACGATTGGCTCCCAGTCGGAGACACAACCGGCTCCCCAAGAGCAGTGGAGATGCAGGGACTAGGTGGAGGAGGCTCAGACCGCTCTTCATTCGTGCTGCAAGCCACAGGGACTGCAAAACACCCAAAGTCAGAGACACGTTTCACTTCACCAGCGCCTGCGCCTGCAGCACTTGATGTATTTACGAGCTTTCAGGTGAGTCAGGTGGCTGACAGCCACTGAAAATGCAGCACGGAGAGCCGAGGAGTCGCACACGCTCCACTGACACATGAAAAATCACAAAGGTTATTTTGAGCAGAGGTTGCAGGAGGGTGGCTGGTGAAGTCTGCGGATGATCCAGCATCAATCCTGCTGTTTCTGAGGACTTGCCTCCATCGGGAGGGACTGCGACTGCTGATGGAAGGAAGAGCTCAGACATGCCCAACAAGAGCATGCAGAATTAACCCTTGCTAGAAATGCAGAGAAAAGCAAGTCCTTGGCCCCGAGTGAGACTGACAGTGTGGACATGACCAAAATCCAGCGCCCAGTCAGGCTCCACGTGACCAGGAGCGGAGGCTGCAAGATGCGCAGCTTGGCTGCGGCTCAGAAGCCACCTGAAGCCGTTCGTTCATTTTGCAGCCACTGCTGCCACTTCAGGGACACTATTCCCTTTGGATTCACGGGACTGAGATCCTGGAGCAGCTGCCAGAAGTAATATGTCGAGGAATAGACTGGAAAGCTGTTCAGGGAGGGCAAAGACCAGAGCTGCTGAGCACAGCAGTGCTGAGGGAGCCAGGGAGTCTTACTCAGTGCCAAGAACACAGGCCAAGTCTTGTGGCATAGGAGAGATGGAATCCCAGAGGCAAGGCAGGGATGAGCTGATCAAGATGGGCCAACTCCACCGCACCTCCCTGCATGAGGAGCCCTGGCCATGCCGACCGGGAGATCCTGGGAGGGCAGGAGTGGCACAAGGAGTCACATATGACTAGAATCACAAGCAGATCCAGCTGCCAAGCTGTAGGTTTCCTCTCCCCTTGCTAAAGGAGCAGAGATGATGCCAACAACGATTGTTCCAAATGCTTGTCTCCATGCCAACAGTTGTTAAAAAGTTGCTTTTGAAAAACTAATATGGACAATCTCATGTGCCCAAGTACACGGCAGGAGGATGTTTTGCTGTTGCTTTTCTGAAGACAGGACTCCTGTCTCCACGCTGCCCGTGGGGCAAGAGTCCAGCTGAGCCCCATAAGGGTGGGTGACATCAGCAAACAAGGGAGATGACATTAGGAGGGAAAGAAAACTGCTATGACTTGCAGAGGGTGAGATAGGGCACCGAGAAAGGGATTGGACTGTTAAGGAAATAAGGGAAGAGCTGTGCCCTGTGCAGGATGGGTCTCTCCCCAGGCTGCAGCTTGGCCAGCCCAGGTTGGTAGGTCATGCTGCATTCACACCCCTCAGCTGTTCTGCACATCTGGCACCATCTCAAGGTGCTTCTGCTCAGCCCAGGGTGCCTGGCAAGGCCAGAAGCTCTGGGAAGGTGGGGATGGCACAGACTGGTGTCATGGAATCACAGCTCAGTTCTGCTCTCATGGGGTGAAGGGCTGCAGGGCTGCACAAGGGACCACAGCAGCTTGGGTGCCAATAGTGAGGGGCAAGGGCCATAGCTGGGTGCAAAGACAAAGCAGGACCAAAACCACATCCAGGATTAAACCACATCCAGGATTAAACAGACAGATCTATATGCATGCAGAGGTCTGGGTGTGACATGCACACAAAGAAGAAAGTCAAAATGGGATAGGAGAGGGGAAAGACGGAGAAGGAGAGGTGGCCAAAGGGAAGAGAGAGGGAATCCAGCCCTTGCAAGCACAACTGTGGTGGGAAACATTGGACATTGCAAGCAAAGCACTGAGAAGCAAGCTGGGCTTGGTGTTCCCAGCAGCAGGAGAAAAAGTGGCCATTCACTTGGGTCTTCAGCTTGTCTGATCCCTCAGACTTCCCACGCCTTCTCCAGAGCCATAAGAGAACATCACAGTGCTCACGAGGAGACAAGCAGCAGA
Source organism: Eurystomus gularis (assembly GCA_013400335.1). Classification (NCBI taxonomy): domain Eukaryota; kingdom Metazoa; phylum Chordata; class Aves; order Coraciiformes; family Coraciidae; genus Eurystomus; species Eurystomus gularis. The sequence goes on along the minus strand of VZZY01021104.1, from coordinate 85,883 downwards.
GAACAAGATATCACAGGCACTGGCAGTGTGGGATGGGAACCCCCCAGAGGAACAATAAGCGCCTGGCAGGAATCACACGCTCCCTCCTCCTCACGCCTCCAACAGCAGCCTGACAACAGGCTTTGCTCAGCTCTTGCACAAGCTGCCACCATCAATTGCACTGTACAAGAAAACTTGCTACAGCAGAAAACCCCCCAACATCTGGAAGGGATGATCTGTAGTCTCCATCTTCATGTAAAGAACAGGTTCAAGAAACATCTCTTTCCTTCTTGCCTGAAGGAAAGCAGGGGATGAGATCTCGATACCCAACTTGACCAACTAAGGCCAGGTTAAGTCACAGGAAACCCACCTTTCCCACCTGCCCAAAGAGCTGATCCTCATTCTCTCATCTGGAAGGCTTGAAGCAACTCACCATCACACACCTCCAAGAGCAGCTTCTCTTTCATACATTGCAGAGATCCTCCCAGCTGTTTGGAAAGTCAGATTGTTATTTTCTTTTCAGTATAAGAACTTGTGAATAAATTATAGAGAAGTCTGATTCTATCAGTCCTTTGTGACTTTTTGTGTTACTCTAGAAAAGGATCTTGACAGATGAGAGAGAAAGGGAAGTACCTCCAGTCTACACAGCACCAGGGTTCACTTAAAAAACCTGCTCGAACCACAGCAGTGTGAAAAATTCAATCAAACCAGAGCAATCATTTCAATGCAAGAAAAGGGCACACGGCCACTTATTTTTTGACTGAGCCAATGAAGTGTGATTTCGCTCGGGCCAGCCGTACTCTGCCTTGCATTGAAATATTGACATTAGCTTTAGAGAACACAGGCTGCACCCTGAGAAGACAATAAGCATAATAAAAAGGCAGCTGGGGGCGAAAGGCGAAGCAGCCCACTCCTTCAGCTCACTGCCAGGAGAGTGCCCACAGGGAGCTTTCCTCTGAAACTCCAACCCAGTGGCTAAAATTCAAATATATTAAGCCAACAAGCAGCCTCCGGTAGTTGTTTAATAATGACCACGTAAACCCCATGGTGCAGATAAAGCACACCTCCCCAGGCACCATGCAGCAGCAAGACAAATCTCCGTAGCACACATGCCTTCTGCAGCTCCTTCCTCCTCAGAGCTGGCAGCGCCGCTTCATACACAGCCCAACATCCTTCCCAAACACAGCTCCAGGGTGCACAGCCTCTTCCTAGCATGGAAGACCACGCTCCCAGGCCACAACATGCCCTGCAGGCTCAGGTTTCAACCACTGTGTCCCCTTGGGTCATCACAAGCACCAGGATGGGATCAAGCCCAAGAGGTTTGCTGGCAAGGCTCTAGTTTGAAGTTATCACAGCCCACATCTTCCTCAGTTGAGAGCAAAACCCATTCCTGGGGTCTGAGTTCTTTGGTGGAAGGCTGTTCCCCAGGTCATGGGAATGACTCATTTCTAGGAGGTTTTTTTTGTGTTGCATTTACCCTGGAATCTCTAATGGCTGCTGCTTTCCGTCATACAAGCCCTGCCAACTGCCCACAGCCTTTTCGTCCACCAAGCCAACATTTCTGCAATTTCCCTTTGTTTGCATAGTTTATTTAATGAGACGCCCAGAAGGCCCCTAGGCGCTTTCAGCTGGCTCCTGCCCCCGTGCAGACCACATCACTGGTAAGGCTGCCGGATTCAGCCTCAGACAGACGCTCGTTCAGCTGGAAGTACAGCTGGCACTCACAAAACCATCGCAGCTCCAGTCTGCCCTGAAGGAAGAAGCAGACAAAGCTCAAGAGAAACCAGCTACATAGCTGCAGCTGATGTAGCCAGAGCTGGGGGGCTGCTGGCCACGCACCAGGGACAGCACAGACCTCCGAGTCTCAGCCCTAGACCCACTCTGCTCCCACCAAAGCCTGCTGCACTGTTTAGCCTGTGCCTGCTCCAGGCTCCTCCTGTCCTCCAGCCTCCCTCCATCTTCAGCTCACCCTGCCAGGCTCCTCTGTCCTGCTGACTGGTGCCCTCCTGTCCCACACTCTTGCACACCTACAACCACCCCTTCCTCTCCCTTCTGTTGCATCTCACTGCAAACACACCCCTCTGGTGCAACCTGTAGGGACACTTGTGTAGCAGGGAAATCCTCCCAGCTCCAGGGAGACCACTGGCCTCCCCTTCTACCTGTCCCCATGAGCCAGTTCCTATTTCATCCGTGTGTATCTGGTGGATGCACGACCCCCATTCCTGCTGGCCGGGCTCCTTGGCAAGCTCAGAGCACAAACCCCGCACCAAACGACAGTTTTGATTAAAAGATCAGTGACATTTTCACCCACATACATGTATATGGAAATCTGCTAGTTTAATTTCTAAAAGGGCATATTCAAAGAACATTTGCTGGAGGCTTTCTCCAAAACATCTTCTACAAGCACCATTTTGTTCTGTCAGGCCAAGGAGGCTGCAAGCAGCAAGGTGAAAAGCTGCTGACAAGAAGAATTGCTTCTTCAGTTATAATCATTTTTTCATTTTTTAATTTTGCTCTCTCTAGTTTCTGTAAGATTTTACACTAGTCAAGAGTTTTAACCAGCAAAATTAGCATCATTATGTAAAATTTACTGCATTTCTTTGTCAACTTAACACTCAATACACCAAACCCTGCCGTATATTAAGCAATGAGCACGAGTCAGGAACCCGACCTAATGCAAAGGGCTCGCTCTAACAGCATCTGCCTTTGGCATCACCTCAATCAGAAAGGAGTTTTGTTACTTTATTGATAAAAAGAATATTCTCTTAACCTTGTAACTCAACCCTGAAAAGGGTTTCAGCGACACACAATTGAGCTATTAGTGATAAGCACAACAGAAACAGCCAGAAGGAAATGAAGTATTAGATAGCACGCAATAAACGCACAGGGCCATGACGTGACTTAAGATTAAAAAAAAGGGAGAGAGTGAGCACCACGCACTCACTGAATGCTTTTCATCCTGGCACTGAGTGGGAAAATCTCTGAGAAACGTGACTATGCCATCAAAGACCATGATAGTGCAGACACCTCAATTCTGCTACTCCAGAAGTGGGTGTGCGCCTTCAGAGCCACCACATCCAAAGCCAAGTGGAGACCTACCTCGTGCACAAGACACATCGTCCGGCTCGAGGCCAAGGACACCGTGCTCTGTGTGCTGTCGAACACACGCTGGCAGCCTCTTCCATCATAAAGGAGAGGTAGCAGGTGAGGACGGCGAGCAAAAATCCTTTTGTAATTGAAATTGCCAGACACATTCAAGCTGCCAGACAGGTCTAGCAATTATGACAAAAGTGAAGGAGGAAAAACTCAGGAGTTTGGTTTTCCCATGAAGGCTGGGACAAGGCCTGTCAGAAAGATGGGGACAGAGTTTTGAGCAGGGCCTGTTGGGACAGGCCAAGGGGTGATGGCTTGAAACTAAAAGAGGGAGATTTAGACTAGAGAGAAGGAAGATATTACCATGAGGGTGGTGAGAGCCTGGCCCAGGTTGCCCAGAGAGGTGGTTGATGCCCCATCCCTGGCACCATTGCAGGTGAGGTTGGCCGGGGCTCTGAGCAACCTGCTCTAGGTGCAGATGTCCCTGCTCAGTGCAGGGGGTTGGACTAGATGAGCTTTAAAGGTCCCTTCCAGCCCAAACCAGTCTATGATTCTAAGAAAATAAACAGCAATAAGGGAGCGAGGAAGACAACGGAGCACCAGGGAAGAAAGGCGTGTTCTAACAATGACACACACGACTGCAAACATGAGTCTCATGTTCCCTGCAAAGGAGTAATGTGCAGAGCAAACGCAGGAAGGCCAATTCCTATTTCATATTCTGCCTGTGAATTCTACCTTTGCAGACACATTCAGACCTGCACGATCTTAGCCTGAGATTTTTCTTCCTACCCTTTGTGTTGGAAGCAGAGGAGAAGAGCACGTGGAAATGTGACTTGTGCACAAATCAACACAGCACCGTCAGTCTGCAGGTAGCCTCGCTCCTGTGGACTTGAGCCAGGAAAAAAAGCAGGGGAAAAAAAAAATTCTGAGAAAAGAACAGAAGAAACGGAGTAAAAAACTGGGTACACAGCTGCATCCCCAGGAAGCAACACAGTGTGCTGCCATCAGAGCCAGAACAATGAACCACAGCTCAAACGAACAGCTTGAGCAGCTCAAAGTTCAGCTGCTGTGCAAATGTTATAACCTGCTCTCGTCATCTGCAAACCGTCCAGCCCCAGCCATGGGGATTCTGCTGTGAGCTAAGGGGAACGCGTGTTTTCAGCTGTGTTCTTGAACAAAGAATCCACCTGCTCAGCACTGCAGGGCCAGAAATGTTATGGGCACGTGCAAGGAAATACAGAATGTGGCCCTTTTCTCCCGTTCTCAACCTGGCCAACGTGAATCCTTTGCTTTGATTTCATATATTACATGTGGCAGAGATCCCTCTCTCTAGGAACAAATCAATCTTAAGGCACAGGTGGACAGATTCATTTTACTATTGACTGTAGCTATTTACTATAGCTACAAATACTGACAACAGTTATCAGCACTTCTCAAGTAGTTATCTACTCATTTCATTAAATCTCAAACAGCTTTCATGCCTTGACCTTCAACACCACCCTCTTCTTTAAAAGGAAAACTAAATTTACCAAGTCAAATTTAAATTTTTCTAATAATGCACTATTCAATTCCTGAAAAGGTATTAAAAGGTTCTGTAGTGGGTCTGGCTGAGCTGGTTTTCCACACAGCAGCAGTGTTTTTGTGTTGGGAACTAGAAGGGGGCTGATAACACCCCCGTGTTGTGACTGCTGCTGAGCAGGGCTTGCACAGCACCAAGGCTCTTCCCAACATTCCCCCCAAGTGGGATGGGGTGGGCAAGGTCTTGGGAGGGGACACAACCAGGACAGCTGACCTGAACTGACCAAAGGGATATTCCATACCATATGACGTCAGCTCAGCTATAAAGCTACGGAAAAGGAGGAGGAGTGGGGGCTGTTCTGTTGTCCTCCAGAGCAACCACTATGTGTCTTGGAGCCCTGCTTCCCAGGGAGTGGCCAAACATCGCCTGCTGATGGGAAGTAGAGAATAAATCTTTGTTTTCCTTTGCTTCCGTGTGCGGATTTGCTTAGCTTTTGCTTCTATTATTATTAAACTGCTTTTTGTTTCTCATCTTCTTTTCCTCCCCTTTCTTTTTGCTCTGCTGAGGAGGAAGAGGGGAAGAAAAGGGGGGGTGATAAAGCAGCTTGGTGGGCACCTGGCGCTCCGCCAAGGTTAACCCCCCACAGGTTCACAGGTCCCATGTTGGTATTTTCATCTGCTCAGCAGAAATGCGAACAGTTGGCTGTATTGTTAGGGCCTGATAACAAAATGCCTTCAAGAAATGGGGCTCCTTCCACAGGTATCTGTGGAAATGCAAAGATTCTGGGTCTGGATGTGCTCCTTCACACATCCAGGGAAAAACGACAGAGGAAGGGCTTCAAAACCTTCCGGGCACCAGCCTTGTGACTCCTGCTGAACAAGAGGAGCTCAGGTTGGAGAGAAGATGTGAAGTTCTCCCAGGCAATGGAGGTGGTGAATCACGGTTCCTGCGACTGGTGGACAGTGGAGGCAGAGGTGCTGATGAGGTCTTGAGGAAGGCTCTCACGTGCTTCCTGCATCCTTCGCCGTGCCCTCTGGAAAGCCTCTAAAACACAGCAGGGGACAGCAAGCCAGAACACATCAGGGAAGAGGAGGGGCGAGCCTGGCCAGTAAACAGCATCTCTCCTGGAGCAGGGGTCTCGCTTCCTATTACTAAGTTCTACCAACAAGGCACCTGGTCTTTGCTGCTCTCTGCACTTATTTCTAGTGCTGTCTTTGCTCTGTGCATAATGGAATCAGAGACAGAGCCTGTGCATCAGCATAACAAGCTATGCTCAGTGCCAGGCAAGACTGGGCAGCCCAGCCCAGGCTGTGCCCTCACAGCACAGTTATCCCTCCCGCCTGGGATCAGCTGAGAGCTGATGCCTCCTGAAGCTTCCAGCCCAGATCAGAACTTTTGACCTCAGCTAGGGATTCAGCTCATGGGCCAGGCAATTATCCCCACAGTAATGGATTCCCCTGTAATATCCTGCCCACTCTGTAAAAAGGGGGCAAAAGTATCCAAAGGCTCGCCAGGAGGAACGGCAGTGAAAGCCCTACCCAACACGTTGTAGACAGAGCTCTGCTGGGTGAAGCCTCCAAGCCGGTCCAGTACACTCTGCATGCGCTGCCTCAGGGCACTGGTTTCCAGAAAGGCTCTGCACACAAGCACAGCAGGAGGTCAGGGTTTTCAAAACACAGGACAAAAGACAGAGCTTGGAGCTGGCACTCTCTTTGCTGCACTTACTTAGACTGCTGCAGGCAGTAAAGCCGGAATGTGACGCTTCCAGTGGTCTCCGTCCGAAAACCAAAGCGGCTCAGACGGTCTCCCTGCAAAGATGGCACAAGTTAGAGCAACCACAGCCTGCAACCTGTGGTTAACGCTAGCAAAAACCAGCATGTCCCACCAGGAGCATGCACTCCTGTGGGCACAGCCTCTCCCTTCCCTGCTGCACATAGAAAGTCAAGTCAGAAAGAAGGGCAGATGGTTCCAGGCTGTGCCAAGAGCTTAATCTACGTTTCCCAGCAAAAGCAACGCCCTGCAGCTGAGCCCACCTTGAAGGTTGATGGTACCCTGACGTAGGTTATGTCCTCCAGCTCAGGAGATCCACCAATGAAAAACCTCCTCAGCTCAGCAACTGTCCCCAGCTCCACAGGGCGCCAGGTGGGGATGGTGAGCATGTGGAGACCTGGCCCAGGACAACAGGACAGCTTAGCAGCTATGACCAGCAATCTATTCAGAGTCACGGAGGACAGCATGGTAGATGGATACCTGCTGATCCAAACCACAGTATGCTGGAAATTGAAACACTGCAAGGTATCTCTACAACATTTTCCCTGTGAGTCAGCCCCATACCGACAAGGAACATCTCCTTACTACACAAGCGTCAGAATAGTTGTGATCTGCAGGTTCCATGAGGGATAGAGAGAGCTACTGCTACTGTAAAGACGGATACGCAGTATCACTCCATGGCTCTATCACACAAGATTTTGTGATGGAACCACTGAAGGAGCAAAGACAGCGACATGATGTGTCTCAACAACAAGGTAGGATGGTGCAGGAAGCATCAAATCCTTCTTCGCTGCCCCCCCCACCAGCTAAGTATCCCTTCAGCGTGCAAAGGCAAAGCCTCCCCAGGACCAGCTGAACCCATTCCCAAGAGAACCACCCAACTCATTCTCCCAGCCAATTAACAAAATGCCCCAGGTATGTTTTACCTGGAGATGCTGGCAGCACCAAAGAACCATAGCCTTCAACACGATACCTCTGCCAGAAGTCCAGCGACAGGACCTCAAAGTAGAGAACAGGCCACTGAGGGAGACTGTCTGCAAGGACGGGAGAAGATCACAGCTTTGTGAGGGTGACTTATCACAGAGTAAAAAAAACCAAAAGCTAAATGCCCAACTCCACTAGTAGCAAGTCCTTTCTGCATTTCTTCTACAATGACTAACTTAGATCCATGGGTGATTATTTTCCCCTGTAAAAGCTTAACCCTCAAATTTGAGGTTGAAAACAGAATTACTGCTAAGCTGTTAGAAATTTGGGAAAATTACTTGAGAGCAAGTCCAAACTGGTTCTCCAATGATCTTTGGGCCAACAAGACAATCTTTTGTGGGAACCTTTTATCTCTGACCTTTCCCACTATTACTGCGGGATTATTAACTTAGATTCTCTGATAGGTCTCAAGCATTTCTTTTTTCCACAGTGAAACAAACTCATCGTGTTTATTCCAGGCTGAAAATTCATTAGTGTTGGTCGAATACTCAAATCTGAGGCGTACATCGGATTCAAGTGGCAAGGCACGCCACAAAGCTGTCCCGAGCAATTGCAATCCAAAGAGCAACGGGCTTGGTGAGGAAGCTGCAGCAGCAGCGTAGTGAAGCAGCAGGAATCAGCAGCAGAGAAGCTCAGCTTAAAATAGAGCTGGAAGTTTCAAAGTGACATAAACTATACAAAGATTATCCAGGTCACTGAGCGCGTCTACAAACGTAAGACTCAGAGTTTTAGTTGTGTACAAAGAAGCTGCGTGTTTCTGCTGCTGCAGCTGTGTCCCAGGGCTCTGGGCAGTACTCTGAGCACGGCAACACAGAGCAGCACGGCCGGCGTTTGGAGACAGACAAGCCAAGATCCAAGTAGTTTTGCAACAGGATAATGCTGACAACGGCCTGGAAGCAGGGAAACATTAATGAATCCATACAAATGCTCAGGCATTGCTGGGCAGGTCAAACACGGTATGTGTGGTGACAGGGTCAGCATCTGCTGAATGAGCAACATTCTGCTTTGTTTAAGTCTGTCCTTTCATCTTGGTGAAGGGCCAACAACATGCCAGGCAGAGTAAGAAAACACACCTTCCGATTCGTCTCCTTGGGTGAAAAACATCTCCAAAGTGAAGGGGTAGGAGAAGTACGCCACATTATCCTAGAAAAAGAACAGGACAGAGATCGGATTCCCAGACAAAGAGAATTAATTCATCACTAGCATTGCAGGGGGCACAGAGAGCAGGGAGAAAAGAACAAATGGTAGAAAAGATGCCCAGACAAGATCAATCACATCACACTAACAAACCCCTGACCGCATGATGGACCTGCGTACACTCCAGTGCCAAGCTGATGGAACAGGCTGCTAAAAATAATGAAAAAGGGGAAAGAGGAACACACCTCAAACGACAATTCAGCCCGTTGTGTAACCACTACACCGCACACAATCTTTACAGAGGCCAAGCAAAATATCTCAAACAATGGTATGACCGAAATATTGTAAAATTATTTTTGTAATATGCAAACTAGTTCATGCAAAAGACATTTAAAATAAGATAAAATTCAAATTTTGTAAAAGAGGAGCTGGAGACAGCAATGGAACCAACTTCACAGACAGGAGGAGGGGTTCATTTCGAGAAATGAATTTAGAGACTGTGTGCCTCAGGAAAGCCAGAACGAAGCTTCATTAGCTCTGAGCATTTGAGAACACAACACAGTCAAAGCTCCAAAGGCAATCCATCATCCAGAAAGAAGAAAAAAGTGAGGTTCCAGAAACTGCTTTGAAGTACTTTTATTTGGTTTAGTGTTATCTGGACCCAGTGGCACCCTGACAAAAGGCAGGTAGAACTAGAATGAGGAGAATCCCAAACACGCTCTATCCTTGAAAGGAGCTCTCAAGGCAGGACCTTTGCTGAATGCAGCTCTGGCTTGTTCAACATGTTCCACCTCCATGTGTTCAAACTGCTCTGCGAGTCTGAAAGCATCCTTACCCAGCCCACTGCCTTGGTGGCACAGGTCTGTGTCACTCCTGATAGCTGCTGGAACGCAGGGCTCGACCACTCTGGGAGAAGAGGAGAACATGAGCACAGTGGTGAATGCTCTGGGTGAGAGGGAAGACTCAGAAACCAGAGCAGCTCAAAGGACATTGTCAGTCCCAGATGACTGGAATAACGGATAACATCACCCACACTAGATTTCCCCAGGGGTGTCCCAGCCCGTCTTGACCCAGGCAATGCCTGCTCCCCAGAACATCCTGAACTATTGATGAAAAGCATCAACTCCACCATAAGAGAAAAGCAGCACCTTATCTAAATGTACTGAGGAGCAAAAGTGGTACCTTTTTGGACAAACATCAGGGTGTAATCACAGAGGGGAGCCAGGGGAATTGAACGTGCAGCAGAATGCGCATGTTAGTGCTGGGAACCTTATTTATCAGTCAAAATTTAATATGTTAGTGCCAGCACAAAACATGTGAATGTGATGGGGAGCACTGAAATCAGACAAGGTCACTGCTGAGATGGAGAAGACTAGAAGGCTATTCTCTGCAGTATAAGGAATGAGCTTTAGGTAGACTGCTGGACACCATCACCACTGGTTGAGAAGCCAATGGGCCTCTATGTCTCAGCCAGATTTGGAAGATACAAGAGAGAAAGATGCTACTTTCTCTCAGACATGAGTTCAGTTCAAACAACAGAGTTCTGCAATTTTAGCTCTGAAGACATCTGACTAGATCCCAGCCCCACCATTAGATGTTACTGACTTTCAGCAGAGCTGAACTGATGGACCAGTTAAAGCATCCTCCATTCCTTAAACTGCTGTGACACAGCTGGAAACGTGAACACTTACGGTTGGGCAGCTCCACGAAGAAATGAACATAGAGGTTGTCATACTCATAGCCTTGAGCTGAAACTGAGAAGAAGAGAAGGAACTTCAGCTGCTCGCTTCAACCCAAACTCCTCCAGTACTCACTGTAGACTTTTGGGAAAGCCAGCACCAATAACCTTAGTAACAACCAGTTACTGCTGAAAGCTGGGAAAAAAAGGGATCTTCAAAATAACTGAATATGACCCTCAGAGAAGATTTCTTCTCTCGACTAGCCCTGTCCTCATATCACTAACCAGAGCTCACACATTTAATCGCTTTCTTTGCTATAATCTCTACTAACTTCCCAATCTACTCTCCTTTTATTTGAGATCTGTCTGTCTTCCTAGAACACCTGCAGTATCTGTAACCTCCAATCTGTAAATACCACTCAAGGGATAAGTCCACAAAAACAGAGGAGGAGAAGGAGGAAGTAAAGGATTCCAAGGAGAGAATCACTACTCTGGACCAGCCTGTGATCCAAGAATCCTTAGACCCTTCATAGCCTCAACCATCCCAGCAGATCCAGGTTGGCCCCTACAGTTACCACTTCTAATAAGGACTCACCTATTTCTCCATTCACAAAAAGCCGCAGCGTGCCAGGAAGAGTCTGTAACAACAAGCAGAGAAACAAGACAAAGCTCAGTGACCACTGGTGGAACCTCACACAATCCCCCCCCGCAACACAATCTCACTCAGATACTTCACAGACGTTCAACCCTCCTTTCTTAAAGTGTTACAGTCAAAGGCTTCCAGCCAACGCAGGCAGCCTCACAGAGACTGCAGCGAGCTCTGCTGCTGGCCCGACAGATGCAGGATGGGTCTCTGTAAGCCCCATACCCATTGCAACCTGCCCCTTTCGACCCAATTTTCTGTTGGAAGCCACCAGGTAAAAGCTGCCAACACATCTCCAGAATGAAACAGTCTTTGGAGACAGTAGTACAAATGACAGCCATGCTAACTAGTCAGCAGTCTCCAAAGGCAGCAGGGCTCCAGGTCTCTATGCATGCTGCTCATACTCACCATTTCAAATTCGGAGCCTACGAGCCCACTGAGGTATTCCTTGTGCCGACTGTACAGCTGGAAACACCGAACAAGCAGATTAGAAAAAGTGTCTTTTTTATTGCATGTTTTAACTTATGGCAAAAATGGTAATGATATATCCATAACTTAAAAGCAATTTAAATTGTTGACAGGGGGGCAACAAATTGTTGTAGCACGGAGGGTTTTTTTAATTGCTATAGCAGATACAGAGAATATATCAACCTAACAGAACAAAGATACCTAACTACTAACACTGCATGGAAATGCAGCTTCAGAGAAGACCTTGTCACAGGCCAATCTAAGGGAAAAAGAATCTAAGAATCAGATCTTAAATGACATGTTAAAAACACAGGCATAAACTATTCCAATGACATCCACAGACGGGAGATCAGTGTAGTGAAATCAGGCGTTCCTTACTGACCACCAAAACTATAAGGAAACGTACAAATGAAAACTTAAACGTACCTAATTAAGTACCTTTATAAAGTGCCACGGCCAAAAAAGCAATTCAGAAAGACTGAGATGTAAAATGAGATCCAAATACCCTGGGACGTTATGGGTAATGAGAAATCATTGAATAACGATACAGGCAGCAAGAGGAAGACCAAGGAAAGGGTCTTCCTACCGCTCAGAAGGGAAGAAAAACCATTGGCAGAAATACTAGATACTAGAAAGGCATGGATTTAGCTGGTTTCTTGCATTAGTTCTCCCTACATAGATCACTGCAGTCAGGGGCCAACACAACTAGTACCGGCCAAGGTCTCTACCTAGAGCAAGGAATGAAGCGGTCAAGGAGTATTTGTTGGAGTTCTCAAATTGCTGGGCACGATGAAACTCAACACTAGTGACATCCACTTTGCCAACTTTAGGTGTCTACAGCACTAAGAATTACATCTGCATGAGGGTCTGAGCTCCCTCTGTCAAACCAGAACTAGTCAATATGATCAGTGGTGGCTGGTCCTTACGTCTCTGAACACACGCTGCTCACGTTCCTCCTCCTCTGGCTGCACTTGGACAGACACGTTCTCAATGGTGTACTTCCACACCTCTCGCTTCCCTCCGTCCAGCTCGATCCTGCAGAGCCCCAAAACACATGGGAAAAACTCCCCCATTAAGCAAAGAACAGGAACAGCATCCATGGTGCCATCCTGACACCACAGCACCCCCTCCACCAGGCCCGTGCAGTAACAGAAGGACACAAGAGCCCTCCCCTCACTCAATACCACCAATGACTCAAAATATGCAGAACCTGTATCTGTAGGGACTGGCACCAAAGCCCCACCCATCACACAGGCAGTGACACCAAGCACAAGTACACAACAATCTTGTCTTACGAATCTCTGGAATAAAAGGACAAAATATCCCTCAATTTAAGTGCTGATCCACGGCCTGAAGGGCGACCAGGAAACAGCCTTTTCAACCATGAGAAGTACCAGCCCTGTCCCACTCACCGGTAGGCTTCTTTGGTGCCGGTAAAGTCAGGCTTCACTGTGATCACCCCATTGCCATCCACCTTGATTGTGCAAAGAACATGCTCATATTCCCTGCGACCAAGTCTAGTGGAAGAGATCAAGAAACACAGTCTAAACAGAGAACACGGACGTTCTCTTGCTCTGGAACAGCAGAGCACTAGTAAAGGCACGTGGGTGTACAGAAGGGAACAGACGCACCCACACTTTCCTACATCAGTTTAATAAGCTTTTAGAGGGATACACTCAGTTACCTCCCAACTGAGGAAAGAGGCTGAAAGAAATAGCAGCCTGAGTTACTGAGCTCTTGGAGTTCTCTCCCTTTAATTAATGAAAGAAACAGGAGATTTCAGTAAGGAGGGAAGATGTGTTTACTTCTGAGAAATTAGGCTCACTTGGATTTTACTTACTTCCCATAAGGGCCCAAGTCCCCCATGATGTACATGGTCTGGACAGGAGTGTTAATCACATGATTGTTCTTTATAAATTCTTCTGAGGGTTCCCAGGTGATGATTTTCGACTTCAGAGAGCTTGCTTCTCTGTCAACAACAGAACGGCACAAGTCACAGCTCACCTCAGCAGCCTGGCACAGGCAGCACCAAACCCCCTATGATGGGTCAAACTGCCCAATTCCAACTGCAACACAGCTCAAGCCACCAACCTCCATGTACCAGGCTGCTCTGCAGCTGGGGCACCAGCACCAGGAAATCTGCATTAACAAGCTCTGAGCTGCAGTTTGCACTCACATTGGCCTACGGTCTTGTCTTCTCCTCCTCACGTTGGCCATCCTCTCTGCCAGAAACGATGGCACCTCATGATCTGAGTCAGTTACCTTCTGGCAGTGCTGGAAGAGGAAAACAGACAAGAACTAGCTTAATGGTAACAGGACATCTTTCCCAAATGCAGCTCCACTCTGGGAGGAGAGAACGGGTATGTATGTACCTACATGCAAGGACAAACTGCTAGGAGACTGTAGATCTCATTCACTGTTCTTGTGGCAAAGTACAGCTAAACTCCACCCACCAAGTTACCTACAGAGCAACATGGCAAAGCCAAGTCCCTCCAAACTGCCCCAACCATCGCTCTGAAACAGGGAGATCTCATCCCAGCTCTGGGGCACCAGGTGAAGTTACTTTCCAGATGCTGTATGTTCTCCTGCATACAGGACATCCTGCCTCTGTTCAGCTGACTTATTTAATTTTTGTTGATAGCTCAATATATCTTCACCTTCAGTTGTTGGCAATTCAGGTACTTCCTTCTGCCATTCACTGGATGGGGCTTTATACAACCTGAGCTAGCGTGAGGTGTCCCTGCCCATGGCAGGGTTTGGAACTAGATCATCTTTAAGGTCTCTTCCAACCCAAACCATTCTATGATGCTATGATTCTATATCTGGCTCGCTTCTGCATGGTCAAGAACTGACAAGGCCTGGTGCTTTTGACAGACACTGCTGTATAGATTACGTGTAACTTAGAGCTGGTACCTCCTCCAGGTTGGTGAATCGGTCATGATCAGTGTAGGTGAAGATGCGATAGCTCTTCCGACCTTTAGTCTTCTCCAGTTTCAGGATCTCCTCGTGGTACTGCCGATCCAGCGGAGTCTGGCAGGCTGACTCATGTTGGTACAGATCCACCTCAAACTGAGAGGTAAAGCACAGAAGCTGCCTTTCACCGGCATTGTCAGAGCCACAAACACTCTTCAGCTGAGATTTCCAAAGCCATCATAGAGAGAGACAAGATCCTTTGGGAATCCTGAATCCGGCTACATATGACCCAGCTTGTGCCCAGGTGGACAAGAAGGACAACAACATCCTGGCCTGTATCAGCACTAGTGTGGCTAGCAGGACTAGGGCGGTGACTGTCCCCCTGGACTTGGCACTAGGGAGGACACACCTCAAATCCTGGGGTCAGCTTTGGGCCCCTCACTTCGAAAAGGACATTGAAGGGCTGCAGCGTGTCCAGAGAAGGGCAACAAAGCTGAGAAAGCATCTAGAGCACCAGTCTGGTGAGGAGCAGCTGAGGGACCTGGGGTTGTTGAGCCTGGAGAAAAAGGAGGCTCAGGGGAGACCTTCTCGCTCTCCACAGCTCCTTGAAAGGAGGTTGGAATGAGGTGGGTGTCGGTCTCTTCTCCCAAGAAACAAGCAACAGGACAAAGGGACACAGCCTCAGGTTGCACCAGGGGAGGTTTAGGTTGGACATGAGGAAAAGTGTCTCCACTGAAAGGGTTGTGAAGCCCTGGCCCAGGCTGCCCAGAGCCGTGGTGGCTTAACGGTCGGATTCGATGATGTTACAGGTCTCTTCCAACCCGAACGATCCTGCGATTCCCAGCAAACACGCCCAGGCTCTGCAGGTCTCCGACACTGCTCAGGCGTGCGGGGACCAACAACACCCACCTGGAGGGCCTCGGGCACAGCAGCTCAACCCACCGCAGGCCACCCTACAGGGCAGCGGGGCGGGGGGGCCCCTCGGGCAGCGCAACGAGAAGCCCCCCCGAGCCCCCCGCACACCCACCTGGCTGAAGAGCTTCTCCTGCCACCCCACCTCGGCCTCCTCCTCCTCCTCCTCCTCCTC
>VZZY01021104.1:0-54080 GCA_013400335.1 Eurystomus gularis | reverse complement strand
CCTACCCGTGCCCTCACTCCCCTGCCCCTACCCTCCCTCCTCTGCCCTCCCTCTGCCCTCACTCCCTTGCCCCCCCACCGCCTCCCCCAGCCCTGCCCCAAGCGCAGACCCGGGCAGCAAGAACCACACTGGCGCCTGTGGGCAGAGCGAATCCTTTATCAGGCACCATGGCCAGGCCCCGTCGTCCAGCAGCTTCCCCCTGTCCAGGCCTCCTGGCCAAGGGTGGACAGGGCCCCACACTGCGCCAGCCGCTCTGGGCTCCAGCAGAGCCTGGGGTGCAGGAGCAGGGGGCCAGCAGCGGCCCTCACCCCAGCACAGGCAGGGACTCCTCAAGCCTGGTGCCCGGGGGAGAGGGACCCCACAGCCCCAGGCTGCCCCTTGCTCTATCAGCCTGGCCGTGGTGGCTCCACTGAGTGCTCCTCGCTGGTGGTGGCAGCAGGCGCTTATCCAGCAGCACTGAGGATCTTGGCAAGGCTGGGAATGCCCCTCTGGAGGCAGCTAAGAGGAGCTGCTGCCACGGCCCATCCTGGCCACTGCCCGTGTTGCCTGCTCAGGGATGCAGGCTGGGTCGCTCAGGATGGAGGTGGAAATGCTCAGCTGTCGGAGGCAGCTCAGGACGGCTGGAGGGAGACGTGAGAAATGTCAGCTGCCCGCCATGCCTTCTGGGCTGGAAGGGACACCCCATCCTGGGGGAGATGGCTCTTCCCAGCCCCTGGAATGGCAAAACAGCTCCCTGCCACAGCCCCCAGTGGAAAGGGTGAAGGGAAACGCACCCCATGGGGCTCTGGCGCGGGCCGAGCTCTGCCCAGCCAGGACATGGGCTCTCAGGTGAGTGCAGCAGCAGCCAGAGCATAGGTGTGAAAGTAGCAGGGAAAAGCACCAAGCACACAGCCCCAGGGCATCCCCTTCGTGCTCCCCTCCTGTGCAGCACCAGCCCCACCGCCCCCCAGGACACCCCCTCCCCATCCTTTTCCCCTCTGCTTTTCCATCAATCCACGCCAGCAGGCCAGCCCAGCTACTTCAGGCTGCCGTGGACAGGCACAGGGCCACCTACTTGGCCGAAGCGCTGGGAGGGAGCAGTGCTGGTCCAGCCAGGCAAGAGATGTCTGGGTGAGGCTCTCCATGCTGGCTGTGGAGACCATGCCGTTGAAAGACTCGAAGAGGGGTCGGATGATGATACTGAACTGATGGGAGTAGAGGAGTTAAGGACCAGTCTTTCCAAGATCCTGGTCTACCAGCCAGGTGTGGGCAGCACCCTCCTCCAGGCAGCAGGACAAGCCTCCCTGCCCAGCCATGGAACAGAACTGCTGGGTACCTTCTGAGGAAGCACCACACTGGGCACTATACTACTGGGGTGGTGGGGACCTGAGTGTCACCCAGAGCAGGCAGTGGCAGACCTGCATATCCCATATCGCAACTGGGGCTGCCAGAAATGGTTGATAAGACACAAGACAACTCTTCCAGTGCAGATCAAGGAGCCAGCTAGTAGTGCAGTGTCCTCTGACGTGCCCAGGAGCACCAAGCCACCATGTCCCCAGCTTTGTGTCTGGACCTTTCCTAATCCCTAGTTGATGGCTGCTGCCTCTCAGAGCCAGTTCCCATGTCACTAGGAGCTCTGCCCTGCATAAGCTCAGCTCTGCCAGTGACTTTCCTTCTCCCTGAGGACCAAACACTTATTCTTGCTCCCTTATAACAGAAACTTCCTCCTAACTGCAGCATCTCTGCATGTTCCTACCATGTGCCCTTGGCTCGGAAACATCTCCCCAATGGTCCCCATGGTCTGAGGAACCCCACAGACCTGGGAGCAGCGTGTCAACCAGAGGACCAGGTGATGGAGGAGTCAGAGCAAGCAGCAGGCACCAGCCCCAAAGGATACGATCCAGAACTTCCAGTTCTGCAGCGTGGAGGAGCGGACATACTCATCAAACATGCTACGCATGTGGTCAAAGCGCTGGCGTGTGATGGGCACGCCCGTGGCCGGCAGCTGCTCCTGGCACAGGCTGTGGGGCACAAGTAGTGCTGTGGGGCTGTGTTCAGGAGGCTTGGAGCCACAGGGACCACCACGTGGGGAGATGCTCTGGCAGGACCTCAGCTCTCAGCAGGGGTGGGCAAGCAGTGTCCCCCTCCCTGGGCAGCTCTGAGACACAACCCCATGCTCTGGTCCCAACACAGCACTCCCTCTTGAACATCATCACATCACTGAATGGTTTGGGTGAGAAGGGACCTTGAAAGCTCATCTAGTCCAACCCCCTGCACTGAGCAGGGACATCTGCAACCAGAGCAGGTTGCTCAGAGCCCCGGCCAACCTCACCTGGGATGTTTCCAGGGATGGGGCAGCGACCACCTCTCTGGGCAGCCTGGGCCAGGGGCTCACCACCCTCAGTGTCAAAAATCTCTTCCTTCTCTCTAGTCTAAATCTCCCTCTTTTGGTTTCAAACCATCACCCCTTGTCCTGTCCCAACAGGCCCTGCTAAAACAGCATTTGAGGGGGACAGAGTCAAACTCAGGTGCTCAGGAGACCTGCTGTGTCCTGCTGCCTCCCCAGCAGCACTGCTTGCCCTGCCTGGCTACCCAGATGGCTCCCTCCTGCCTCCCCCAGCCATGCCCCCTTTACTTGATGGAGCTGTTGAGCTCCTCAATCTGCTCCCGCAGCCGCTGCGCCTCGTCCTGCAGAGCCGCCCGCTCCTGCTGCAGCTTGCAGATGTACTCGGCTGTCTTCTGCAAGGTGGTGGCCTTGCTGACCTGTGGGGCCACAGGGTGAGATGGCAAAGGAAGCTCCTGTAGTGAGCAGAGCATGGGCCACCTGACGCTTCATGCTGCGGGGCTGGCAGTGCAAGGTGCCATGATCCTCACTGCCAAGTATTGGCAGCTCCAGAGACCAGAACCCCCTGGCACGGCTGCACCGCACTGGTCTCCGTGTGCCTGGTGTGGGCTCACAGCCTTCTGCCCCACAAGCTGGGGCTCAGGGCAGGAGCCCCATGTGCCGAGGTGGACCAGGGATGCAGCATTCCCCCGGGGACATACCATGTCCCTGTGTGCTGGGTGCTCACCTTGATGCTGGGCTGGGCGCTCAGCGTGCTCACCAGGCTGTGCAGTGTGTCAAAGCCCAGCTTGATGTTGAAGCGTCTCTTCTGCTCGGCGGAGATGTGCGTGATGCGGCGGCTCTCCGTCTGTGGGTAAGCGCTGTCAGGCACCTCCTGGCAGTGGGGACAGCCCTGGGCCACCAGCCCCACTGGGGACGAGCTTGCCCAGAGCTTGCAGCAAGGTGGGGAGGTGTTTGGGGTGCAGCAGGAAAGTGGGATGCATATGGAGATGGTACCCCCATGGTGAAGGCAGCACCTGCTCCTGCCGTACCTTGCTGGACTCAGGCCTGCCGCGACGGGACACGGGGTGGTGCAGGGAGATGCCAGTGCCCAGCCTTACCGTGGGTCCCGGTGAAGCCTGGCCACGCTTGGGCCAGTCGCTGCCTGGAAAAAAAAGGATGATTTTCTGGGGAGAGGGGCAGCAACAGCCTCTTGTGATGGGCTGACACCAGGGTCCCATGTTGGGATGGGCAAAGAGGAGCAGCCTGCAGCACCGGGGCAGCCACCCCACTACACTGAGTGGGATGCTCCAGCCCAGAATCCAACCACATCTCATCTCTGTCTTATCCCAAATCCCACTCATTTTACAATTGCTCAGAAACCTGGGATGTGACATTTTAAATTCCCAGTGTTTCTTGTGGGTGGAAATCACCAGGGAGAGTCCTGGGGGCAGCAAGACTGTGGTCTGCAGCACCAGACTGAAACTAGGAACAACACCAGAGCCTGGTTTCCAGCCACCACTCTGGTTTCCGCGGGTGAAAGCAGGGTGCTTCCCACTCAAAAACCAAGCTCCGGCTTTTCAAAACCACAGTCCGACATTTTGCTCCTTTCTGTCTTTTCCTATTTCTGCTTTTGGCCCTGGAGATGGAGGCAGGTGAAGGAGCCATTCCCTGCCCTGTGGAAAGAAATAATCTGTGCTTGGCTGGGTAAGTGGAAGTAGCTGGGATTGGAGCCGAACAAACCATTCCCACAATATTTGGTCCAAGCTCCCAGCAGGAAACATGGAATGTTATGGAGCTCTTTGGGGTGCCCCAGACTCACCGCAAGCTGACGTGGGGGACAGCTGCTCTGCCTTGGGGACTAGCAGTGGGTCCAGCTGGGTGCTCACCAGCGGCACTGGAGCTGGCACTGCTCGGGAAGGGCTGGAGCCAGGAGCCAGTCCTGGGCTCAGCTGGGCCATTCTGGAAAGGAAGGTGGCAGGGACTTCGGGGACAGCATTCTGCTGCTGGGAGAAGGCAGAGAAGTGGGAGGTTGTGCAGCCAGGCACGCTGGGGACCAGACCTTCCCCTTCCGCCGGTCAGTGCCTGGGCACTGACAGCCAAACACCCACAAGGGAATGGGGGATGTGCAGCCCCATCCCACCATCTGCAATGTGACATCGCCAGGAAAGGGGCCCCACAAACAGGGTGTTTCCCACCTCTGCCCTGTTCCTTTTACAGGAGAAACCACCCACCTTGGTGACTCCTGCCTCCCCAGCACCCAGGCCATATGTCCCCTTCTTTGCCCCGTGCCTGTCCAGCCCCATATTGCAAAGAGTGACCCCACAGAGCCCCACCTCTCCACCTGCCCCACATCTCCCCCTGTGCCAGCAACCAGGAGAGGACAATGTCTGACCGGGGGGGGGTGGCAATTCCCAACCTGGGGGTAGGTGTGTGCTTACCGGGGAGACAGGAGACACAGGCATGAGTCCTGCACCCACCAGGCGTGGGGCATCAATGGCCGGCTCCTGCTTGGCTGCAAGGGGTCAGGGAGCAGAAGAGCACTGCAGCATGAGGGTGTTGGGGCTTGGGTGACCTTTCCTGTCCCATGGGACAGCCAGCCCCCAGCACTGGTGTTGCTGCAGCCCCTTCCCTGCCTGTCTGTCCCAGAGAAGTGTGAAGCAGCCCCTGGAGAGAGGTGCCTTTGCTCTCTGCAGTGGGGATGTCTTCGAGAGCCTTGATGCAGGGACCCTCAGCACCTCCCCAGCCAAGCACAGGGCTGGACACTTACAGCCTCTTTAGGACCTGTCCCATCACATGCACAGGCAGTGGGTTGGGCAAGACACCAGTGACCCCTCAGCCCATCTGGGCCAACAGGGCCATGGATACCAAGCTGGGGACACAGGGACTTTGCAGCAGTGTCCGTGGCCAAGCCCTGGGACAAGCTGGGCTCTGTCTCCCTCCTGAGGCTGCTGGAGCTGGGGGGGGCTCCCCTGGGTATGGCTTCAACCCCGGGTTTGGCACTGTCCCATCATGGGGAGAGTGACATGCTCTGCCCAGCAACCCCAGCATCCCAGCCCTGGAGAGAAAGCGGGGTCCTCACTCCGATCCTCCCCATAGCATCTTCCCTGCCACCAGCTTCCCCCTGTGGCCCCCTGCAGCCCCCTGGCCCCAGTACCTGTGGTCAGCACCTGGCTCAGGCAGGAGTTGGGTACAGCCAAGTGGGGTGACGTGGGGGGTCCTGGCAGCCTCTTCGCCTTGGTGCCATCAGGCTTCACCTTCGGCCGCCCACCCCCACCCTGAGGTGGTCCCTTGGAGGGGGCAAACCTGGGGCCTCCCAGCAGGGCAGGGGACAGGAGCTGGGGGGCAGCCGGGCTGGGGTACCCCGTGGGCATCATGCCTGCGGCATAGCCCAGCGCTGGGGCATGGGGGGCAAAGCAGGGTACTGAGAGGGGGGAGGCGGAGTGGGCGAGGAGTGAGGGGTCAGGTGAGCTGGTGTAGGGAAATTTGGAGCGGGGGGCTGAGGCAAGGGAAAATGGGGGGTCTGGGCTCAGCAGTGGTGCCGCAGGGGATGGGCTGGGGGGGGTATAGTGAGGTCCTGGTGGCTCCAGGCTGAGGCACTTGCTGGGGAGCCCATATTGCAGCAGGGGCTTGTGCCGGAGCTGGGGGCTGAGGGTGCTGGGTGCCGCGGGGGGGGGCTCGGGGGGCAGGGGGCCCGAGGGAAGCTCAGGGCTCAGGAAGGCACCGTGAAGGCTGAGCTGGGAGGCACTGCTGGGCTGTGGGAGACACGGGAGGGTTAGGGGGGTGGCTGGGGCACCAGCAGCCCCTGGCCATGGGCTGGGATCCCGCTCACCTGGAGGAGGGTGCCGGGTGGGAGTGGGGCCTCAGAGCTTGCAGGCAGCCCCCGAGCACCCACCAGGGACCCCCCACTGCCAAACAGGGGCTCAGCCATGGGCACAAAACCGGGCGGCTCCTGGTAGCCTGGTGGTGTCTGTGGTAGTGGTGGCCGGTGGCTGGTGAAGATATCTGCAGGGCCAAGTGGAGACAGAGTGACCGGAATAAGGGAACCTTCTCGGAAAGTGGGTGACAAGCCCTGGAGCACATTGGGTGAAGCCGTACCCCATTATTGGCACTACCAGGGTCTTGCCAGTCCTGCCTTCACCTTGCAGGGCCAGGGCAGCTCCCAGTTCTGCCAGTGGATTTGGCACCCGAGTTGTGAAACACAGGAGTACGGAGGGAAGAGGCAGCCCACGTGCCCAGAGCCAGCCTTGCCACACTCATGGGGACAGGAAAAGCCGCCCAGGGTGCCACCCAAGGGTGGGTACGCTGTCCCCGACACCCAGCTAGGCATCATGTGCTCCAGTGCCAGTGCTGCTCCCAGGGGCTGCGGGGCTGTGACATTCTCCTGGACCAGCCTTGACACCCAGGCTGTGGGGCAGCCACGGTGGGGGGGACAGGGAAGAGCAGGTCACAGCATCCCCAGGCCACAGGGGACAGTCCCCTGCAATCGCGGCGAGTGTTTGCCTCCCTGTCCCGGTGCTGCCGTGCGTGCAGCCTGTGGCTAACCACATCCCATGGCCTTCCCGAAGCCGAGCCCCATGACCCTGCCACGACTCCCTCTTCCTTCCTCTCCCCTTTCCACAACCCTGCTCCTTCCGCAGACCCAGACGACGCGGAGCAAAGGGCTGGCTTGACACTTTGGGCAGTCATCTCCCCGTTGAAACCAGCTCCCTGGGCACATCGGCCCCATGCCTGCTTTGACTTGGTGCTGGCGCTGCCTGTGCCAGTGCTGGCTCAGGCACCACTATGGGAAGGTTTTCCCTGGAGAGGATAACTGTGGAGTGGGGATGGGACCATTCGATGCTTCCCTGTAGGATGGATCAGGAGGACGGGCTGGGTTTGCAGGCAGCCACCCAACAGCCCCTGGCACAAGCTCTGTGCCCCAGCAGCTGCCCCAGGACACAGGCACTTGCATCCCTACTGGAGGGCACCTGGCCATGCTCCAAACCCCTTGGCTGGCACGGGCTTCACTGCCTCCAGGCCCCATGCTCCTGCCAGCTGAGCCCACACGCTGGACTCTGCTCTCCTTCCAGGCTCCAGCACCCAGGTTACCCTGGCTGGGACCCACAAAGGCCTGAGACCCTTTTGAATCTACAGAAGAGGAGCAAGTGTGCCAGCAGAGTGGGATGCCACAGAGCTGAGCACAGTGACAATTCCAGCAGTGTCATGTGCTGCCAGCCGAGGGTAACACCAGTGCCAGATGGGGCAGTGCCACCACTGAGCTGCCCCTTCCCCCTGCCAAGGACATGGCGAGTGCCTGCAAGCACGGCAGAGCCACTGCTGCCCCTCCATGGGCTGGCACTCGCTGGGGGCTGCAGCGCTGCCAGGCAGGGTCTCGGGCTGCAGCGCTGCCAGGCAGGGTCTCAGCCTCCCCAGGGCACAGGACCCAGCTCCACACAGCCCACAGCCCCCCACTGTCCCCTGCCACCAGCACTGAAGCTCTGTGGGTATTTATAGGCATTTTTGGCGCCCAGCTCTGCAGATTCAATTCCTCTTGTGCCTCTCGCTGTGCTACAGGAATGGAAAGTGGCTGGCAGCCCCTGGAAGCCCTATCCTCCCTTTCTCCTGCCCCTTCCCCACCCCACAGCTCTTGTCCAGGCTCCTCTCCACTGTCACATTACCCTAACCTGCTCCCAGGCAGCACAGCTTGGCCAAGGCACATTGCTGCTCAATGGAGAGGAGCCTGTGCGGTTGGTACACCACACCTTTGGCATCCCCTTCAAACCTGGGGCTGCTTTCCAATGGGATCAGGTGTACAAGCCCCATTCCCAAACCAAGGGCTCTCCAGTATTTGCCCCAGGAGAGCCCCGCAATGCAGCAGGGTGATGCCACCCCATGGGACAGCCAGCCCAGTCCCTAGCACCCCGGTGCCCAGTACAGGTCCTACCTGGAGCACGGTGCCAGCAGGGCACAGGGCTGGACTGCTTCCTCGCCTCTGCCATCAGGACTTCTCCATCCACCCCACACCGTGCTCCAGCACCCGCTGCAGACACGAGGTTCTTCCTCATTTGGGGATTGGTTTGCACACACTGACTGACAGGCGCTGAGCTCTGCCACAGCCACCAGACACGGTGACAGCCCTGTGACCCTGCACCGACCGACTGTCATGGTGCCCACCCGCCACGCTCACACCATGGTGCTCTGCAGGAGGCTGCTGGGGGGATCCCTGCTCCTGAGCCGTGAAACACCCTGCTAGAAAAGTGGCCTTGGGGATGCAATCGGGTTGGCTGGCACCCAGCATTCACCCCCCATCTCTCTCCACTCCTGCCACGGCCCCATGGTCACACATTACCAGCACTGCCCATCGCATGGTGTGTGCCGACCTCTCTGGTCCTACACCTCCGTCCTCACCTCCCAGTGCACACCCGCATCCCACCAGTGCTCGGCTGTCACGGGACTGTAACCTCGTCACAGGGGAGGGTTGCTCAGCACAGGAAATGCCACATCTGGGACAGAACTCCCACCCAGGAGTCTCAGAGCACCCACAGGCTGCTGTCGTGCCCCGGGGCACACAAGCCACACTCCAGCCGTGCTCAGCACCTTGCATCTGGGCAGACAATAAGCCACACTTGGGATGTCTTCCCTGTCCCCAGCTGGACTTGGGACTCCCCACAGCCCCACCAGTCTCCCCACATGGAGCCACTGGGCACAGGCAAAACAGAGGAATGCTTTCCTGGGATGTGGTGGCTTGCAGTAAGACCCATCCCATTCCCAGGCAGCACCCTGCAGCAAAACAGAACCACAAAATCATTTAGGTTGGAAGATACCTTTAAGACCATCAGGTCCAACCATTAACCAGGGACTGCCAGGTCACCACTAAACCATGTCCCTCAGCATCACATCTCCATGGTTTTTAAACCCCTCCAGGGATGGGGACTCCACCACTGCCCTGGGCAGCCTGGGACAGGGCTTCACAACCCTTTCAGGGAAGAAATCTTTCCTAATATCCAACCTAAATCTCCCCTGGTGCAACTTGAGGCTGTTTCCTCTTGCATTACTCCTTGTTCCTTGGGAGAAGAGACCAACCCCACCTGGCTCCAACCTTCTTTCAGGGAGTTGTTGAAAGCAAGAAGGTCTCCCCCGAGCCTCCTTTTCCCCAGGCTCAACAACCCCAGGTCCCACAGCTGCTCCTCATCAGGCTTCTTCTCCAGGCATGCCTTTTTCCCCAGGAAAAAAAGACAACTTGACTATTCATAGAAATATATTGGCTAAGATGGACACCACTGTCCCCCTCGCCATCTCCCACTGAACCTGAGGCCATGTCACACTGGCAGCATGAATGGCAGCTGGGCCTGCAAAGAGAGGTGCTGGGGCTGCTGCTCTGACTCTGTTGTGGTGAAGTGCTGCTTGAAGGGGCTGGTGCAGCTTTCCAGCACCATGAAGGATCTCTCAGGGGAAGGAACAGTCCCACCTCCCAGTGAGAGATGCCCACATGGGGCACCTGGGGACAGGAGGCAAAGCCCAGCAGCGGGGACAGACTGACTTTGCAGCACGAGTCACCGTGATGGGACCTCTGAAGGGAGTGAGCCAAGGAGAGCTGGCAAGAACATTCCCACCCATCCATCCCCAAGACATCCTGCCATCAGCCCTGGCACATCAGAGTGCCCCAGCCTGCTCCCCACTAGCATCTGGTCTTGCATCACCGTGCAGCAATATGGTGCAAGCATCCGTGTTTCCTCCCACCAAGGGAAGTGGAGACTGGCTGTGGAGCTTGCAGGGTGCTCATAGATATGCAGAGGGGTCTAGAGATGCTGGTGCTGGCCCAGGCCACCAGCTACCTGGGAGGGCTGCAGTCACCAACCCACACTGGCTCCCACTCTGCCCAGGCCACGAGCACATTGAAGGGCAAAGCTGATCTCCAGTGCAGAGTGCACAAGCCGTGCCTTGCCCTGGCATATGGGGACACTGCACTGTTAGTTGGGAGCAGGACGTGTCCCACCTGACTCCGTGGTGCTCATGGATGCTCCTGGCTCACAGCCGCACTGGTGACAGCCCCATGGGAAGAGGCTGCCATTGCCCGCTTCCCGTGGTCCCTCTCGACAGCCCCCTTGCCCCAGCTGGACACCGGTGCCAGGTTCGTCTCTAGGCCAGCGTGGCAGGGACAGTGACATGTCCCCGGGGGACATAGTACAGCCCAGCACAGGGTCCCAGCTCCGAGCCAGCCCCCCGGGGCTGCTCAGTGTGTGGCTGACCAGGGTGTGGGGAGAGGAAGGGAACACAGTGGCACAGAACCTGCTTTCTAAAGGTTTCCTCTTTCTTGTGGGGGACAATTGTCCTTCCTTTGCAGCCAAAATGATGTGGCTTGGCAGTCCTGGAAAGACCCTTTTCCACAGCCTGGCCCTTCTGGACCTGCCGTGGCTCTGCTCTGGGTGCAGGCAAGCCCCTGCCCCACAGCGTGCTGCGGCTCCCTGGCCCATGCATGCTGCCTTTGCCATGCCAGTGGATGTCTGATTCTTTCTGGCTGCCCCAGCAGCTCCAGCTGCTGCCTGCCCAACCCTCTGACTCCCCCCCACATTTTGGGCCACCATGGGGTGCAGGGGATGCTGGGCTATGTGGGATGTGGTACTGCATCTGGGCTGGCTCTTACCTGAGATCTCCATATCATCCAGGCTGGGCTGCAGGGGTGCCAAGTCCGGCTGTATCATGTCTGCGTTCCCAACATATGCTGGAAGAGGGCAGAGCTGCAACATCAAGGCCCAGCCACTGCCCCCTCAAGACCCCCTTTCAGGGCTCTTCCCAACACTTCCCTCCCGGTTCTGTAGCATCCTAGATTCACCCTGGGTCACTGCGCCCTGCCCTGCAGCCGTGCATGGGCAGGGAGATGGATGCCCACCCTGTGGAGAGCCAGGGCCATCCTGACTCCACCACCTTGCCCACCAGCAGCGCTAGGATCTCATCCAGCATCCAAGAGGCCCAGGAAAAAAAAAACTGATCAGCACAAGACCTGCCTGGTGCTGCAGGAGTTTCAGGGATCAGGGTCTCCTGGCAAGGTAGAGACAGCAGAGAGTGGTCACAAAAGGCAGGACCTGCCCACTGCTTACGCAGGGTCCTTACCCCAACATCCTTCACAGGACTAGAGCTCCCTGGGCAGCTCAGCCCATCCCACCTGGGACAGCCCAGGCTGCTCCCTGGGGAGCAATCAGAGAAGGTTGTGGCTGGAATAAAGTAATTTTCTTCCTAGTAGCTGGTGCAGTTCTGTGTTTGGATTTAGGATGAGACTAATGCTGATAACACACCGATGGTTTAGTTGTCCTTAAGCAGTGTTTACGCTAAGTCAAGGACTTTTTGGCTTCTCACACTGTCCGGCCAGTGGAGACTGGGAGGGGACACAGCCAGGACTGCAGACCTGAACTGGCCAATTCATCCATACCATGATGTCATGTCCAGTATATAAACAGGGGGGAGTTGGCCGGGGGGCATCTTGGCCCAGACGTTGGCTGGGCACCAGTCAGTGCGGGGTGAGCAATTGTATCATGCATCACTTGTTTTGTATATTCAATTATTATTTTCCCTTCCTTTTCTGTCCTATTAAATGGTCTTTATCTCAACCCACGAGTTTTTGTTGTTGTTGTTGTTTTTTTTCAATTCTCTCCCCCATCCCAAGGAGGGAGCTAGTGGCTCCATGGTGCTTAATTGCTGACTGGGGTTAAACCATGATAAAAGGGGATGCAGGGCAGGAGCATCACAGAAGGGATGTCAGGGGGTCCTGTCTGCCCAAAGGACACAGGCAGCAGCTCTCAGGGGCTAAGCCAAGAGGCAGCAAGATGCTATGATGCATGATGCCTGCCTGGACCTCCTCTTCCACATCCTCCTAGAGCATGATCTGGGCACCTACCATCCTCAGGGAGTGCCTGGTGGGTGCTGGGTGTCTGTGTCATGGTGAAGAGAGTGTCAGAGATGTCCGAGAGGAAGGTGTCCAGGTCAAAGTGCTGCCTACCACCTGGTTCCTCTTCCTCATCCCCAAGCAGCATGGGTACCACGTTGCAGAAGAGCTGGTTGCACCATTTCTCTGTTGGCTTCCAGACATCCTCATCCTGCATGAGATAGAGCAGAGGAGCCAGGTAGGCACCTTTTGTGGGTAGGGTCCATGCCTGGCTCCCCAGCTGCTCTCCCTGGCATCTCCCATGCTCCTCGAAGTGTTTATCACTCCAGTGTTTATCTGGCACACTGGTGCTTCCAGAAGGGTGAATCTGATAGCCCAAGTGCTTGGCATCCTATCCCATCAGGCTCATCACGCCCTGGGGCTTTCATCTGCCCTTCTCCTAAGCTGCCCAGCTCAGGGGTCTGCATTGCAACAACCTTTTCCCAGCTTCCCACCCTTCCCCATCAGACTCACCTGCTTTGGACTGGAGACCTCTCCCTCTCGGGTGGACTTCCGGAGCTGGAAGAAGACAGCCTGTGTCACTCCCTATCCAGGGTGGGCACGGTGCTGGGCAGAGCCAGGGGCAGGGCAGAGGAGGACAGTACTCAGAGGGGTGTCCCCAGGGGCCTCAGTGTGGCCACCACAAGTTCACATCTGCCTTTACAGGGTCAGGGCTGAGCAGCTGACACAGTGGCGGGACTGGTGGGACTGGTGGTGTGTGGCGGTGTGAGGCTGCCAGTACCCTGTCTGCCTGTGGCATCCCCAGCCTTTATTGGTCCTGAGTGAGTGGCTGTGGAGAAGGTTGGACCATGCTCCACCCGTGACCCACCCAACACGTGTGCTGCGTGTGTGCTGCCAAACCCCACCCCGGATCATGCACCAGGCAGGGCACACCCCAGGTTGGGCTGTTGGAGCACACCCTACAGAGCTCCCCTCCATTGGCACCATGGGGACAGCCAGCATCCCCCTCCCACGCTGGAAAGAGACTTACATGTCCTGTTCCTGCTCAGCCACATCTCCATGTTGGGCATGCTAGTGTCCCGTCCGCCACTGGCATCACCACGGGACAGGGAGCAGCAAGGGCAGAGCCACTCACCCGCTTCTTGAAGTAGATCCTCCACTTGTGGTACTCCCTCATCACCACCTCGATGCGGCGTTTCCAGTAGTTGCCCTCCAGCACGACAGCCTGGGGGGACAGGACAGGGGGTCACGCTGAGCACCCCAACCCCAGCACCCCACAGCCAGGGCTGGTTTCCTTCTGCCGTGTCAGAAACACCTTTCCCAGCAAATCTATGAAATACAACAAGCTCTGCCCCCTCTGTGTCCCAGGCTCCCACCTGTGCCACCCAGACCAGCTCCTGACCCAGGGAGCTGTGAGGAACCATGCCCTACCTCTGGTTTTCGGTGCTCATCAGCCTCTGACCCCTCCAGAGGGGTGATGAAGCCACACACAGGGTTCTTCCTCCGCTCCACATCTGCACAGGGGAAATCACAGCTGGCTTTACCCATGGCTCCATCCCCGGGCAGGGGAGGGTGCCCACACACCCGTATGTCACTGCCCCGGTGCCAGTCCCACCCAGCAGTGCCCTGCTCTTGGCAGACAGAGCGGGCTCTGGCCCCGTACTCACACTGGATGTACCACGCTCTCCAGATAGCATTGTTGAGACGGATTTTGTCCCGGCAAAGCAGCCGCAGGCCCTTGAAATTCTTCCACTTTGGAGACACCAGCTTCCCACTAGAACACCAAGCAAAGGAGAGGCTGAAGCACTGTCTACATTTAGCCCCTACCTGAGGCTGAATTAAGAGTTGCTCTGTCACCCAATGACCTCTCCCTCATGGAGAAGGGGGATCAGGAAAAGGAGAGGAGAGCCATGGGTTGGAATGAAAATAGATTTAAAGAAATAGCCAAACTAACACCAATGCCAATATAGAGAATACAAAGTTATACTCAGCCCAGTGAATCTATGGTGGTCTATGGTCACTGAGACTTTTCCCAATACCCAACCTAAACCTTCCCTGGTGCAACTTGAGGCTGTTTCCCTTTGTCCTGTTGCTTATTTCTTAGGAGAAGAGACTGACACCCACCTCACTCCAGCCTCCTTTCAGGGAGCTGTGGAGAGCAAGCAGCTCTCCTCTGAGCCTCCTTTTCTCCAGGCTCAACAACCCCAGGTCCCTCAGCCGCTCCTCACAAGACTTGTGCTCTAGACCCTTCATCAGCTTTGTTGCCCTTCTTTGGATACACTCCAGCAACACAGGAGGACAAGAATCAAGGACCCCTTGGCCTCCAGAACTTGATGCAAGGATGTGTCTGCGAGCAGGAGCTTCCACCTGCAAGGGTGGACAGCGACATTGTCCCCAGGGAGACCCAGCCTGAGCCACAGCCCCAGGGGCTGGGGAAGGACCCATGTTCCTGTGCCTCCAGCCTGCAGAGAGTTAAGGACTTGGCTACACACTAGCCACTCTGCTATCACCAGGATTTTGAACTTTCCCCAGCAGCATAAAGCAAACAGTGTGGTAGTGCCAAGCAGAGGAGCCAATGGAAGGGACGGTTTTCCCGGGCACGTGGCCAGATCCCACCGGTCAAGGCTATCCAGCCACAGCTTCTCACTGCTGCCACCCACCCTGACAGCCAGGTTAAAGGAGCAGCCTGAGCCTGTGGACCGCGGCCAGGCACCTCGGCCACACATGGGGCTGGTGGGGCCGTGGCCACAGAGCCACTGGGGATCCTGGAGGCT
Organism: Eurystomus gularis; assembly: GCA_013400335.1. Lineage (NCBI taxonomy): Eukaryota > Metazoa > Chordata > Aves > Coraciiformes > Coraciidae > Eurystomus > Eurystomus gularis. The sequence goes on along the minus strand of VZZY01021104.1, from coordinate 39,142 downwards.
TAGGGAAGCCCTGCTTGCAGCATGATGACCAGCTGTCGCGGTCGGGTGCGCAGAGGTCCGACCACCTCCCAAAGGGAGAAGGGTTGAGGGTAAACCCTCAGCCCTAGGTGACACATGGCTGCTGTGGTCCACCCCACCTGCCAAAGCACTTGGACCCTGCCCCTTTCCCCTCTGCCTGACGAGCACCAGAGCTCAGGGACACATGCAGACTATGGTGCATCTCAGGAGTCAAGAGCCTGAGCACCCTGGGGTGGAGAAAGGTCTGCTCCTCCAGCCCCAGGCTGCAAGGATCAGAATACGGCAAGTATGGGGCTGGGAGAACAAAAGAGAATGAGGCCACCACCAGTGCCTCAGCGTCCCCTCTGCATAGCACTCAGCGGTGACTGGTCTGGCCAGGAAGCATGACCTTCAGCTGAGTCACCCCATGCTGAAGCTCACTGTGCTCTTGCAGAGCACCAGTGTCACCAGCACCTTGGAGGAGAGCTGTGCCACACTGGCTGTGAGCAAACCTTGCTATCTGGGATGTGGCGATGGGCCAAATGTACACAGCCCTGTGGCAGCTAGTACCCTTGGAGTGCTGTCCCAGGGCTGCTCTGGCAGCAGCCACATGTTCTGTCATGTTGAGCACTCAAGGACTTCAAGGTATACCTGAGAGGCCAGCAACTGAATGAGGGCCTGTGTGGAACAAGGCAATGGGCAATTCTTCAAGGCTGTTTTGCTGAGGTTTTGTTTTCATGCAGCATCAGTAGGACATTGTCATTCTGGTTTTACCCAGATATTTTGGTAAAGCTATGCAAGCAGTTTTGCACCAAGTAGAGCAAGTCACCCTGAAGCTATGCTTGAGAGAACTTAAAACCTTGGGGCCTTGGCAAGAGAGGTGAACTGCCTCCAAGAATGTGGACCAAGGCACTAAGAGACATGTCCTATTGTTACCGAGGAGCTGTAGGATGAGCAGGTCTCTACTAGCAGCCTGGGCTTGGAAGATTTGGGTGGTTGGGCAAACAATGCAGTCACTCACCTGATCTTGCAGGAGAGGAGGAAAGCTTTCAGGAGGCCCTAGACAAAGCCCTGTGCAGCCATCCCAGCCTCAAGTGCTGCTGCATGTCCTGGAATAACATCAGGACATGTGGACAGAATCAAGAATGGGAAGGTAGGACTCCTGCTGTGTTACATTGTCAAATGAATGTTGGCTGCCCACAGGGTTATTGCTGCTCTATGGAGTGGGCACAGTCTGGCCATGAGGGTCCTACAGCCAGGTCCAGTGACTCCAGATCTTGTGGGAAGGCGGAAGAGGGCTAAGCTACACATGAAGAGAAAAGGAAGTTCTTGTCTAGCTCCATGGCCAAAAACCCAACATCAGCTTTTTCTCCCTTAAACCTCCCAGGATGGTAGTTTTTGAACACATTGCACATCACAACCCAATGGAGAAGAGGAGGAGGATGTCAGTTGGCAATGAGTCCCTGAATGGGCAGTAGGGCTCAAACAGCCTCATGCTTTCAAAGAGCTGAGGGGTATCTGGGAGACACATGCCAGTGGGAGGACTCACCTGTACTCCAGACTCATGCACTCGAACAGCCGGGTGAGGGTCGGGTCGATGCTCCGGGGATCAGCCAGTTTGGGCTCAGTGCGGTGGTGGCGGCGGCGGGGCAATGAGTCGCTGTGTGGGGACGACACCATGAAGTGGCCACTGTGGATGACCTGGGAAGGCTTCTGCACTCCGGCTCCGGGTCCTGTGCCACCTGCAGCTGCATCTTCAGAGTCCGAGTCCGAGTCAGAGACGGGGCATGGCCCAACCTGGGGCTCTGGGAATGGCCCTGGTAGCCCCACCTGAGCTCTTGCCATCTCCCAGGGCTTGCTGGGGCGTCCTTATCGGCCTGGACCAGCACTGTGGTCCACGTCCTGCTTGTGCCAGAGTCCTACGGGCACTGCGCTGGCATTGACCACATGCCGTTGGGCTCCACGGCATAGGACACCCACACCTCCTCCTCAGCACCACCCGGACCACGCTGTCTCCTCCACACTCCACAGAGGTTGAGCTTTCGGTTTGCCGTGGTGAATTGCTGCCAGCCCTATTTATAGCGGTGGCAGCTGATCCCGCCCATGGGGCACCGCCAGCCGGGCCACGGCACCCTGCCACCAGCCACAGGAGCTTTGGCTCTGAGCCGCCGTCTTCTTGCAACGTGCCCAATGGCCCTGGCTTTTATTTCCCCTGCAAAGGCGGGGAGGAGCGGCCGTGGGTCCCTGTCCCCCCCTCACCAGCGGCCATGGCTTGGCTGGCAGGCGGTTCTGTTTACCCGAGTTAGTGGCTGCTCCCGGCGCGGGGCGAGGAGAGGAGCGGACAGTGTTTACCCAGTGCCTCTGCCCTAATGTATCTCCCTGCACTTCCAAGGGAACAAATACAGATTAAAAGGGATGCAAACAGGTGAAATTATAGCAACGGGGCCCCAGCTCAGCACGAAGAGGCATTGAGCCGTGTGCCACGCTGGGAAACAGCCCAGGCAAAACCCTGTTCCGAGGTGTTACCCAGCAAGGGAGGGGATGCTGACGCAGAACGCAAGAGGACAACAATGAGAGCAGGTGCAGTGGGATTTATGCACCCTGTAGTCATGCAGGCCTTAGGTAGGGTTATCTTCACCTCCAAGATGTCCTGAGATGCAGGCAGGGCTCCATGCACCAGCCCCCTCCCCTGCTCCATGCCAGCTGAGCTTTGATACGTACCACAAGCTCCTGCCAGGGCTTAGCACGTGCCATGCCAACCAGATCTGTGTCACAAGCATCTCTTCACTGGCCAGAGCTGCAGAGGGACAAAGTGGATATAATTTCAGGCTTAAATCACTTTTTTCTGCTCCCTTTCTGGTTTCTGACAACCTCTTCCCCAGCTCCACAACCTGGCACAAGTGCACATGCCTGGAGAGCACCCAGGCGCAGCTTTTCAGCTCTTCTGATGAAAACATGGGATAAACGGTGGCATAAAGCTAACACAGATGTCTGCAGGCATCTGAACTTTAATCCAGCTTGCGGGTGGAGCGGAGGACCCTCCGTACCACACCGGTGGGTCCTGCTGGTGCTCCGGAGGGATGAGCAGCCGTCCAGGGTATTTTTCAGAGCTGGAAGAAGAATATGCACCTACATCCTGAACAGCTATTGGTGCAAGACTTACCTAAGAATCATTTCTTCATTTTCCAGCCAGATTTGTGCTGCTTCATAGCTCTGTTCCCCTTCTCTGTGATTCATTACAACCATGTCAGCCTGTCCCAAGCTGCCTGTCAAGATGCTGAGGAGAGAAGTCATGTTAAAAGTGGTGTCTGCAGATGTTTTAAAGCAATAATGGCCATGTGGGTGTCCTGGGAAACTAAGAATTAGACAAGACACAGGAGAAGGAAAGATATCAGAGATACACAGGCTTTCTGGGAGCACTCCTCTGTGCAGGGCCATGCTGCGCAAAAGGGTCTTTCCACGTTTTTGCCCATCATCATTTGCCATCTGTTCACTGGCCGCAGGCAGACTTTGGTCCTCTGGGACAACATATGTCTGAGGGAAGCAGAGAAATACACCAGTGAGGCTTTTAGCCGTGCCGTGACTCATCCCCAGTTCAGCATCTCTTGTGCTGCAGAAGAGGGAAATCTTATGGGCAAAGGACACCCAGGCTGGGGAAGGTGGTGATGGACCCCACAGAGGAACTTTCCCCAGCAGACAGCGGACCAGAGCAGAGGTCCCACTCAGGAGCAGGCAGGCTGCAGCGCTGAGGGGCTTTGCAACTGGCTGTTTGGATCCTAAAATGTGCAATGCCAGATACAGCCACATGGATGTCAGGTTTATTAGTATCTGAAGAAACCAGGAGTTGATGGGACCTGCACAAGATCTCCATTTGACCCAGACAGAGCCGGGACACTGGTGTGTGCAGTCACAACAGTGGTGGATGGAGATGGATGGACTCAGACCTGAAGGATATTCAACAGATGCAGAGGAGCACTGAGCTCCCAGCTTAGTCCCTCAAGGCAAGGATCTTTTGTAGTCCTAAAAATACAAAATCCATTGAAAAAAGGACTTGGACTGAAACTGCTAGCATTGCTACCAGGAATAAGGTAGAAAGGAGAAATAAATTGTGAAAGTTTTAATATTAACCAAGCTGCAAAGTTGGTGGCCTGAATATGTCATATTCAAGGAGACTAGTGAAACTGTATGGGTAGAAACAGTGGGAAACATCCCTGAGAGCTTGTTAAAAGGAGCAGGCAAAAGGCTAAAATGTAAGAAGAACATTTACAGACACTGTAGTGAAGGTTTGGAACCAGTATAATCAACTTCACCACAGCCAGGTACTGAGAGGGTCAGAAGAGCCAAGAGGAACACCAAACAGAGAAGGGGAGACTCTTGAATGCCATTCAGAAAGTGGAAATCACCTTCAAAGCACAGGCAAAATAGAAAGCATTATCAATTTCAGCAAGTGGAACGGAAAAACCACAAAAAAGTCACAAACCTCCATCAGATGAATGGCTCCAGACCTCCAGGACCAGAGACTATCACCGAGCAGCCTTTGCCAAACTCCACCAGCACATTTCTTATCTGCTAACAGCAAACTGCGACCTGTTCCTTTCCTACCAAGGGAATGGAGGTGGCACAGGCAGCATCCATTTTTGAAAGGCTCAGTCAGTCATCTAAGGATCCCCAGAGCAGAGGTCTAGTTTCTGTGCCTAGCAAAGTGGTAGAAGTTGTAATAAGCATGGAATTTGTGGAGACTCATGGATAAATGCAGTAACGTGAGGAAGAGTTGATATAGCTTTTTAGAGGAGAGTTGTGGCTCAGAAATCTGTTACAGTTGTTGTAAGGAGGAGCCGTTTATGTGGACAACAGTGAGTGGATCAATATAACATAATCCAAAAAAGGTTTTCAGAAGATATATCAGAGTCTTCAAAGACACTGAGCCATAACAAATCAATAGCTTGCAAAGCTGGGAAGCAAAGATAAGACTGATTGGTAAATCTTCATGATGCAGAGAGATTGCCTGTTGGATGCTACCAGTATCTCTACTGTGGCTGGATTTTTCAGCCTATTCATAACTGATGGAGAAAAGGCAGTAAATAACATGGTGACAGCATCTTCTGTTGGAGAAAATAGTTCAGAACAGTCATATCTAAAGGTGGCTGGAGAAAACTGCAGAAGGATTTCAGGCTGCAGAGAGTGGGTGATAAAATGGCAAATGAAATTCAATGTTGATAAGGATAAAGCAGAGTAGCTCCCTCACTGTGTGAGTGGTGGACTCCAAATGAGCTATTACCATTCAAGCAGCAATTCTCTGAAAACATCAGCTGAAGGTTCAGGAGCAATGAAAAAGTAAGAAGGCTTCAGAAATTGCAAGGAAATAAACGAGCTTTCAGCAGAAAACATCACCTGTCACTTTATAAACCAGAGCATGCTCACGGCTGAGATTAGATTTGGCGCCTTGCTCAGAAAAAATGTAGAACTGGAAAAGGTCACAGAGACGAGGAAGCCAGGTGATCAGAAGTGGAAATGGCATCTCTGCAAGAAAAAGCTGGATAGATCAGGACTGCCTGTATGCCTGCCTTTAGCCCATATCTGGGGCTAAACTACAGCAGCTGTTCTATCACCCAGGGACCTCTTCCCAGCTGAGAAGTGGGACCCAGAAAAGGAGAGGAGACCTGTGGGGTTGAAATGAAAACAGATTTAATGAAGCAGTCAAACTAACACCAATGCCAATATAAAGTATTCAAAGCTATACTCAGCCCAGTGAATGTACGAAGGTCACAATAAGCAGGAAAGCAGCTCTTTGGAGCAGGACAGAGAGTGAGACCCTCCAGGGATGGAGCAGGAGCAGGAGCAGGAGCAGGAGCAGGAGCAGGAGCAGGAGCAGGAGCAGGAGCAGGAGCAGGAGCAGGAGCAACCCCTATCCTTAGCAAACTTCCCCCTTTATACTGAGCATGGCGTTTATGAGATGGGATACACCTGTAGCCAGCTCTGGTCAGCTGCCCTGGCTGATGCCAAACTGCTAATGGCCTGCAGACCATAGCTGACCTGGGATTCTGTCCCAGAGAAACCAGGACACCATGTTGGAAAAGAAATGAGTGAGGTGATAAGCACAGGGAACGTAGACACTGATGCAGCAGGAATAGAGTGGTTAGAGAACGGGTATTCAGCACTTTCCACAACACAAGAGTGAGGGGCACCAGGCAAAGGAACGGCCAGCAAGTTTATCTCAGGGTGTTGTGAAACCAGAAGTCTAAATGGACTCAACAAGGAGTTAAACAAACTGACTGAGGACTAGAAATATTAAAATTCATGGTCCGTGTACTCTGTGTGTGCAAAGAACTCTGTGTGTCCATGAGAACTCAGGATGCAGGTACAAGCTCACCTTCAGCCCCCTTTTGCACAGACAGGAGTTGGTGAGCACAGAATGAGACCTTCCAAATCCTCAGATTGAGAGGCATCTCCAGCTTGACTCCTGCCCTTTAGCTATTGATCAGCATTGATCAGATCCCCTCTCAGGCTTCTCTTCTCCAGCTCAATAGCCCCAGGGCTCTCAGCCTTTCCTCAGCACAGAGATGCTCCAGTGCATTCAGCATCTTCGCAGCCTCCTCTGAACTCTCCAGTAGTTCCTTGTCTCTCTTGACCTGGTGAGCCCAGAACTGGACACAGTACTCCAGATGTGGCCTCACTGGGGCACTGGAAATACAGCTCTGTTCCCCAGCAGGCAGACAGGCACAAAGAAAACTCAGCAGCTCCTTCAGCCATGGCAGGAGGCTGGGTGTTCCCGCAGAAGGACACATAGCATGAAACATCTTCATCACACTGTGCTGTGCCTCCCTCTGCTTGGCCAGGTGCCAAGAGCCGGTCTCTGCACAGACATCACCTGATGTGGCCTTGGGTGGAATCAGGGCCAAGGGTACACTTGCAGGGAGGGGAAGTGCCAAGCGTGGAGTGGAAGTGGGTCAGATCACAAGGTAGCAGCTAAGGAAAAGCAGCAAAAGCTTTTTGGGGAAGGTAGAATATCAGTTTCTTCTCCAAAAGAGACAGTGGCACCCCAGATAATTAAATCCTTTGGAAAAGGTTGGGAAACCCTAATCGAGAGAGGGGTGATTGTATTCCCTCTGCCTGGAAAGGGATTTTCTGCTGTCTATCCATGCAATGGATGGTGCTTTCTTCATTGGATGGCCTGGCTCACTCTCTGCCGTGTGTACAGCCTGTGCTGATGGGCTCTCAGAGCTCCTTGTAGCAGCAGGACAGAGCAACAAACATGGAAGAGAAAATCGCAGCCTGCAGCTGGACCCCTCAGGCAGTGTTTCTGTGCTTGCTTTGCCTGCAGCACTTCCTTCACACTGGGAGCTGCCTGGCAAACCCTGGGGCGAGAGCACCCTCTGGGGACCCGGAGACATGTAAGCAATGAGGCTCTACATTTCTTACATCACTTCTTTTCATGTTGCTTTTACATTTTAAGTGCATTTCATGATGGTGATGGCTGCTAGCTTGCTTGTCCAGAAAGAGGACCCTGCTGGAGAGGGCCAGCTTGCCACACCACATCTCTGTTACTATGGGACAAGCTGTTTGAGCTCTCTGAAAGGAGCAGAGGAGACCTTAGGACATGCAGCAGCCCTCGACTTTGTAGAAAAAGCAAGGTATCCCTTGCCAAAAGTCACACTGCTTAGGGATAACAAGAGGACACGGTGTGAAAGAGACTTTTCTGCATCTAGCTAAGGAGGTTCACAGCAGGGATGGCATCGTCCTTCCAGTTGTGGAAGGGGAACATGCTGATGGGAGCACAGAGCAGGTAGGAGCTGTTGCCTTCCACCACACCAGCTGTGCACGGCCAATACAGCCATCAGGTCCTGGAGGGGAGGGCATGAGCAGAAGGTCACTTTAATCGCATGTCTCCATGTCTATCTCAAGGCAAGAGAGTTAGCCAAAAAAAGATTTCTAAATCCAACAAGAAATTCCCAAGTTTGACAGCTGAGAACATTTTATTGAAGTTATTCTCTCCTACACTGAATACAGGCTTCGTTCTGAGCTGGCAGCTGCCTCCTCTTGCCTGTCACGCAGCTCATGAGTCACTGCAAAGGGGGCCTGAACAGGAGGTGGTAGGAGGCAGGGAGAAAAATGCCACTTTAAAAGGCAGACACGCAGACCCCGTGAAACCATAGTGTAAAAAAAATCCCCCACAAGCATAACAAGGTAACAGAAGATTTGTTTTCACCAATTTTTATTCGCTAGCCCATGTTTCTTTATTTGTGCGGAAGACAGCTCTCATCTCGCTGGGCCAAAGGCACTCGAGGATTCACACGCTTTTGGAGGCGTTTTTAGCACACGTACCACAGTGGCTGGAAGCTGAGATGCATGGCATCCGCTGACGTGCTTCTTCCCTCAAAGAAGGGAACATATCGATCCTTTCAGGAGAGATGTAAAGCCGTGATTTTTGTGGGAAATGCTGCCTTGCAGTGGTGGGTTGATGGTCTAAGTAATGGATTAATTGTGGCCATAGGCTTGACCCTGGCAGAGGCAATAGATCCTGCTTGAAGACTTCTGTGTTTTCTGAGCTGTAATGTTGAGTCCTGACATAGATCAGTGCAAATGTTGGTCTGCTCACTTACCTGCTGATATGTCGTGCCAGAGCTCTTCTGAGCCCTCCCCGTGCTCCCTCACTTTGCTCAGATCTGAGTTCCTCCTTCACAAATGAGACCTTTCACACATTGTCTTAAAATGCCTAAAGACATAAAATACCTCACATATATCACCTTTCTTGGGACGTGTTAGGTATACAGCCATCATGCTAAGCCTGCAGCCTTTCTGTGTTAAACCTGACTGCGTTAAGCCTGCAGCCTTTTGTGTGCTTCAGCTCTTGGAAAGACCAGGCAGTGTTTTGGGTGTGCTGTTAGAAAGTCCAGGCACAGGAACGTGGGTTCATGCAGATGTTTTTGAGGGCAGGCTGCTCCCCTTATTCACTGTGGGCTTGAGGGCTTCCAGGTCACATCCTCCTGCCATGGGAACATTGGGGCACCAAGGGCCTCATCCTGCTCCCCCTCTGTGCAGGTGGTGGCTGTGGAGAGCACCCTGTGATAAGCAATGGGAGTGCAGCAGTGCCCACCTGCAAACCACGACACTGGCAGCAAAATCCCCGACTCGTGGGGAGCGGTCCTGCGGATGTCAGAGGGATGGACTGAAGGAACCAGGAGCACTTTTGGAAATTTTACAGCAGTTTGAAATCTCTGTTCTGTTTCAAAATAGCAAAGGCAGGATGGCGCCTTTCCTCTGTGCTGTCATCTCTTGGAAGGCATCATGGCCCAGGCTTAGGAGGTAGACTCTCCATGGTGCTTAGGGATGGGAGTTGCATGGACAACAAAACCTGACACTCACTGCTGATGAGAAGAGAGAAAACTTTTTGACATTTCCAATGTTTACACAAAACAACGTGTGCAAAGGCAGAAATCTGCGTGCAGTGTTTCAAGTTTTATTTATCGTAGACTCCTAGACTCACAGACTGATTTGGGTTGGAAGGGACCTTTACAGGTCATCTCATCCAACCCCCCTGCAGGGAGCAGGGACATCTGCAACTAGAGCAGGGTGCTCAGAGCCCCGGCCAACCTCACCTGCAATGGTTCCAGGGATGGGGCATTGCCCACCTTATGCATTGCTTTGGTCCTGCAGTCCCAAATGCCTGTCCTGCAGGAAGGCGGAGCTTCAGTGGTGGAAACCGTCTAACACACTAACCTCTGTGAGCACTTCAAAGATTTGAAACAGATGTTTACAGCTGAGACCGTTTTTTGAATACAGATTTATTTGAATACTTAACAACTATGAAGCCTAAAATGTAGAAGGTACAGAGTGGGAATTTGACTGTGCACATTAATACCTTGAGCGCGATCTTCAGCAAGTGAAAATTAGGCAGTTTGCCTGAAGGATGTAAATTAACTTCCAAAGCCATATAGGTCCACTGGCTTGGCTGTGTCATATTTTATATGAAGCACACTGCAGATCCGGAAACTCTCCATTTTGCAAGAGCCTGTTCTGATTGTTAACATAATTAAAATGATCTGGTTCTGAACAAAAGGATAAAGGCACAGTCAAGGAGCAGAGGGAATCTACAGGAGGGAGAAGAAGTGGGAAATGCTTTTTCTTCAGTAGCTAGGATATGACCAACCTCAGCAAAGACTCCCTAGGACACTGGGTTTGACCATGACATGTTTTGCCTTTTTCCATCTCTTTGCAGAGCCAGAATTAGCCTCAGGTTGGACAGAAAGGAAACGAAAATGCAACTAGCAGTAGGGAGCTGGTTTGATGAGGACGGCAGAAGCTTTGCAGTTCCCGCTGCACAGGCTGCCCCACGTTATGGCCCCCTTGACATTCAGCCGTACAGAATAACACGCCGAGTACCACCACCCGCCCCCGTAGCTCGAGGCACAGTTCCCACTGTGGGTGTCCTGATCCAGATCTTTAGCGGAGAACTTCATGTTGTCGTGCACGGTGGAAGCACTGTTTGAGGTCATGGCATCCCCGGCCATCCCTGAGTATGTTCCCAGCCTCAGCCGGTAGCCTTGGGACTCATCTTCCAGGCTGAAGAGGTTGTAGTCTGCAACCTTGGAGTTGTTTGCAGCATCCCAGATGACAAACCTGACCTGGTAGACCTTCTGCCTAGACATCTTCTGGATGTACTCGGTGCCCAGCCAGAAATCGGTGTGCACGTTCCCAAAGCCGTACTTGTAGGTGCTCCAGGACTCAGCCCAGGTGATCTCCGTGTTCTGCCGGTTCCTCTGGATGACTGTCCAGCCCCCGTCTGTTGCGTTCATTTCACAGTACACCACGATGGGGTGCAGTCCTGTGGGCTGGATGACGTAGATGCCGCTGGGGTTGCCAGCGGGGACCTCGCTGCAGTCCTTGGGAAAATCTGGGACAGGAGAGAACATGGAGGACCAAGAGGCACAGCAACACCCGTCTGCTTGTCTGACCCTGTGAGAGGGATTTCTAGAGAATGGGCATATGTGGGATTTTGCCAGGATAGTAAAAAGTCTACCGCTGGTTTTCTTACTCTAAGTGCAAAAGCAGAAAAACCTCTCTAAAGGAAATACAGCGATTAAGAGAATATGCATATATTTTGAAGATTTAAGCATTGAATTTGCTTCTTTTTTTGGCTCAGGCTCCTGCTTCCTCAGCCTTTCCCAATGTTCAGAACTTTCTCCTCCCTCACAACAATACAAGGGTCCAAGCTTGGCTTGATGGGGGCTCTATTATAGAGTTATGCAGAAGCTTAAATGAGTCAGTGAGCTGCTCCTGCAGCCCTGGCACCCCCTGCATCCCTGGGGTCAGGAAGGAGAAAACCTCATTCCTTTGGCATCGGAGCCCTTGGCCAGCTGTGAAACCCCAGCAAGCACTGGGAGGCACATCCTCTGCTTGCCCCATGAAGAGCTTCCCAGCAGAGGACAAGACTTGTGGCATGTGAGTAACGGTTGCAAAATCCTTCGGGATTGTAAGGCACGGTTCAGTGTGAAGCCATCACTAGTAACAAGCGATGCCTGAGGGGCCTTGGCATGAGCTGTGGAGGAGCACATCGAGTCTTGTCCCTGGGATGCTGAGCCAGTTTGTCCCCAGAAATGCTGCCCACCCACTGCTGGACACTCGTTGCCTACACCTCTCCCTGTTCCCTGCGGGCTGGTGGGGACACTTACTGCGCTGCTCTACCTGCCGAGGATCACCGGCTCTGCTCAGCTGCACGTTCTCTCCATTTTTATCTGCATTGGGAAAAACAGGAAGGGTGAGATGAGCAGCCCTGTACCACCACACCAACGTAACTCCAGCCTGCCCAGGCTGTTATTTCCAGCACAGAGTTTTTGTAGGGCACATCAACAATGCCACTGGGCTTAATTTTTCTTCCTGGATGGTAGTTTTCGGCTGTAAACCCTTTAAAGGGATAAGTTTCTTAGAAAGGTAACACTGCAAGCATTGAGCAGCTGCCTATTTGGTCCACTCAGCACTATGGCTTTACAGAGTCCCATGGAGCAGACCATTTATCTGAGTGGTAGTGAGGAGTACAAGGGGATACTGCAGAGAAGAAGGATCGAGAAGGAAATAAACTGTGGTTTCAGCCCAAGTTTAAACAGTTGAGTTGCTGTAAACCTGCATTGCTTCTTCAGTGGTGGCTGAAGGGGTTCATGTGTTCACTCAATTCATAGAGAGCTTCAGGAATGTTCAGAGAGAAAAGGAGCTCAAAGCATATAAGATAGAAATAGAAATCACAGCACCCATCTTCATACGATAGCACTCCCCGAGAACTTCTGGTGGTGTGACCTCTATCAGTGGTGTGATGAGGTTTTTGTATCATTTAGCCACGTGCAAGCTTCAGGAAGCATTTTGGTTAGTAACACACAAAATTTCTCTGAAGATTTGGAGCTACAGGTGGACTACAGATAGCAAGAGAAAAGGTCTTCCTTTGAATATCTACAGCTATCTAGAAAAAGCTGCCATATATGGTCTTGTCAATAACAAAGAATTTTGAACTATCAAATCTTATGACGTTTGGTCAGGCTAACGGTTGGACCATAAAGTTCTCTTCTGACCAAAATGATTCTATAATTGGTTAAGATCTGAAACTGGAGGAAGATTTGATAAGGTTCCTTCTATTTCTGAGTGGGCCTGCCCTTCCCCAAGACTATTTTCCACATCTCCCTCTGTGCAGAGAGCAGAGAACCCCTCATGTCTGGATGAACTGAGTTTAGGGATGTAAGAGAGAAAAGACACCAGAATGGGGCTCACCTGAAGGGAGATTAATGATTTCATTTAAATTTACTTTCAATCTTTCCAGGTTTTCAATGTTCAGAGCAAGAAGAGGAGCTAGCAGGGCCAGCACGGAGGTGAAGAACAGGAGATTGGAGTGACGAGCAGCTGGAGAAAGAAGACACATGGTGAGTCTGGAAATGCAAACCTCTGAAAGAGAACTGGCTAAATAAATTCAGCAGAAGTTAAAACAAACTTACAGACAAATCCACAACATTAATTATGCTTTTGCTTTATTGAGCAGCAGAAATACGAAGAACCATTTCCCAAAATAAGCATTCTGCAAAGATGTACATCCCCAGAGAGAAACCAATTCTTTGACTACAACCTACAGGTCTGAATTTGCAGCTTCCAAGAGCAGTGTCATCCTCTTTGGCTGTAGTCTGGGCTCTAGCAATGCGCTCTGGGCCCCAGAATTGAGAAGTTAAGCCAGCCTCAGTGTGCGTGTCTTGAGAAAAACGTCTCCTAGTAATGCAGGATAGTATTTGTAGGTACTGCTGTTACCTGAATATAGTCAGGAGCTACTACAGTGGTGATAAACAAAGCTCAGGGACCTCAGATCTTGGAAAGAAAGGAGCTATTGTGGCCACCACACTGATGGTACCCAGAGAGTCAGGGACTTCACTTAATTGTCCCAGAACCACCCCATCCCATCAGGGCATCATGCAGAGACTGAGAGCTGCCTACTGCACAGAAACCCCAGGAGGAGCATCCTGCAGGGAGTCAGCAGCATTGGTCCAGCATCAGACCCCAACAGTTTGTTCACGGCCAGCTCCATACATTTGTGTCTACGGCTTGTCCACCCAGCTTCAGGACCCTGAAGGACTTACAAGGATGATGGTGATTAATGCATTAATTTGTGCTCTGGCACAAATATAAGTTAAAAAAATATTGTCTTTACAACACGACCCAGAGCAGGACAGTTTTGCTTCTGGTCAGGAATGGAGGAGAGCGAGTGAGGAGCAGGAGGGTCACTGGGACCTGGGGGGGATACAGCAGGAATGGGGTCATCCCACCATCCCGAGGCCAGAAACAGTCAGTGGGAAAAGCAGAGCTGCAGTGTGGGTGGCAGAAGCCCAGAGGCAGGCAGAGGAAGCAGGGATGTGCAGCCACATGCCGTGATGCTGTCCCATCCCATCCCATCCCATCCCATCCCATCCCATCCCACACTCACCCATGCTGTCTCTGTGGAGACCCTGCGGAGCAGGAGGTTTGGTGGCAGGGTGTCCAACCCTGCCGTTATATAGGGCTCAGCGGGTGAGGTGGGGCCAGCTGGCCCAAACTACAACCCTCATTCTCCAGTTGTCATCAGGGCTGGAAATCTATGGTTTGTTTGCCCTCATCTGTAAGTGCCTTTGCTCACAGACCAGCTGTTGCGCTTCTGTGATAAGAGGTCCCAAACAAACCTCAGCAAACAGCACCAGATGTTCACACAGAATTGCACTGAACTGACGAATGCTCCTGATAAAGATTTTCCTTGAGGTTGTTATTACTTACGGGATTTGATGCCAAACCCTGTGGGGACATCCTGTAACCTGGGCCGTGCTGAAGATCTCCGTTAGACACACTTTAGGGTCTGCCTACCCTAGCATGGTGCACCACCCAAGAGGGAGCCATGCTGTTTGACACTGCAGCACCCCGGTTTCCACACATGACAGGGCAGTAAAGGGGCCTCAACCCCAGCCCTGAGCCCCACCATGGTGATGCAACTGCTTGGCTTGGTGTCAGCCCTCCAGCAGCGAACCCATCCCATGGGGCAGCCTCATGTGTGGAGATGCTGCTGCCCCAGTGCAGGTGTGGGGCACATCCTGCAGCCTCCCAGAAGGTCCAATGCTGGTGCTGAAGCTGAGGGTCTGCTGGAGGCTTTAGTTCTGACTTGGAAGCTCTGGGTAACCGGGGGAGTGGTCCTCATTACAGAGCTGGTTGCAGACTTAATTAACAAGGTGGTCGTGGGGTAAGTGGAATAAATGCTTATGAGCAGTCCAGTCTGAAGCCTGCCTTGCAGATGACACAAGAATGGGAAGGGAGTGCTAAGGAGGGCAGTGGCATAGCCTGGCAATGCTGCCTTCTAACTGAGTGGCACCGATTGAGGACCGCAGTGAGGTATTTATTGATGGTTTGATACCAGAAGCTTCTGAGGTGCCGGAACATGTCCCTGCACCAGCCCTGAGATGCTCCACGGCACCTCCAGGGACATGCACAGGCTCTGCTGCTGCAAGGCTGGTGCTGGCAGCTTGGCCCCATGCTGCCTTCAACCCCAGGTGGCATTGCCACCTCTGCTGTCCTCCAGGAGACCGGCAGGTGGTGGTGAAGGTCCCAGCACCAGCACACCCTGCCACTGTGCCAGCACCTCCCTCTGCCCTGCCTGGCTCCCAGACCAAACGACTCTCAGTACAGCAAAGAGGACGTTTTTCACCAAGGGACAGGTCTTCCCCTGCCCTACACAAGCCCCTTGTAAAAGTTCCAGCTCCAAAGTGACACATGGATTCACGGAAGAAAGGATTCTTGCCAACTCTACGTTGCAGTAATGTCTGTCATGTTGTTGGACAGCAACGAATATCAGACCCGAGCCAAGCGCTCCTCAGCAGCTTCCTTTTAATGCAGCACCTTTCTTCTTACAAGAGCTTCCCAAAGTCCCTTGATGGATAACCTGGGGCTGTAGCATCTCCTTGATACATTTCTGGCAGCCCAGTTTCAACAAGATGCACAGGGTCTTCCCAGCCAGCCCTCTGAAGCCACGCAGGAGCAGGGCTGGATCTCCATACGCACCAGAGCACCAAGTGTTGGCACCAAAGCCGAGATGCCAATCTGCGGCTGACATCCCAGTCTGTCACTGTGTGTGAGCACTGGGGTGACCCTATGCGCTGTTACCCTGCAGTGCCTCCTGCCACCCTCACTCCATAGCCGTCAAAGAGGTCCCTGCAGCAGGGACCCCATGGTGAGCCCTCCCTGTGCTGCTGGCTCTTGGAGGAGTGGTGACGGGGCACAGGCAGCCTCAGAGCAGTGAGCTCAGATGAGGCATGCAGAGGCAGCAAGTGGAGCGGGGTTATGGAACGAGGGAGAAGGGGCAGAGGGGACTGAGCCTCCTGTGCAGATGGGGACAGGCGTCTGCCTCCTCGCTTGTCCCCTGCCCTCACTGTGCTGGTGGGCCATGCTGCCGATGGAATCACCTTCTAGAAGACAGAGTATGCTGCAGCCAAAGACCCAATGCTGTACAAACTGGCCCAACAGAACTGGCCCAATGTGGGTCCCGCAGAGCCAGCCAGCAGGTGATGGGTGAGGACCTCCTGATGCCTCCCAAGGCACTGTATGAAAAGAGGGCTTGAAAGAAGAGGGGAACAAGGAGGACACTCCAACCCAGTCCTGAAGGTTTGCTGAAACACCCTATGCTAATGCATGAGACAAGTTAAACCTCCCCTGACAGACGTGGTCCCAACAGCTGTAGCTGCTGCTTGCTGAGCTGGACACGAGTGGATTTAAGATGCTCTCTCAGACAGCACCCAGCCTGGACCAGGCTGCCGGGCTGACACCCACCCCACATGCCGGAGGTCAGCAGAGCCTTCCTGAGCCTGTTTCTTCTCCCCAAGACATACAGGCCAAGGAAGGGAAGCATAGGGGAAGGGGTCATGCATAGACAACCTCCCAGCCTATTTTTGCTCAGAGTTGATGCAAGCATCTAGGGGTCAGGGATGGTCCCTAGGAAAGGGCCTTCAGCCCTTGGCATCTACTGATTGAGGGCAAAACGGCAGCAGTACCTGCAGCCCAGCTGTGGGGATGATTTCTTGGCAATGAATGGGTGTGGAATGCCCACTTACGGGCAATGGGTTGGCAGGGAAGGAGGCCAAGACCCAGTTCCGGCCATCACAGAAGTGTCATGACATGCTGGGAGCTGGTAACTGTTGACAACCCATTGCCCATAAGTCTCGCTTTCTTTGATCTCTGGATGACACAAATCTCCCCCATGCCCTTGGCGTTTCCTTTCTGTTTGACTTTTCCCTCTCCTTTAGCTCCTTTATTGCCCTGCAGCAGTTGGTAGATCCCTAAGAAGATGTAACTCCTGGGCAGGTCCAGTATATTGCAGTTGATAACTGCCCCACAGCTGGGAGGTCTGAAGTATTTTATTTTTTCTCAGAAAAAAACACCTCAAGGCCACTTTGTGTAATCTTAAGCAAAGAGAAGCCACCAGATGGGCACACAATGATTAACTTTGCCCATGCAAACAGAGGAGCTGAGATCCTCACACAGAGGAGGTGTGTGTAGGGAGAGACCCAGGTATAAAGGGGCAGAGGCCACAGAGGCCAGCATGGAGCTGAAAGCAGCGGGACTGACTGCTCAGGCTCCCGGCGTCTGCTCAGCAGCACCGCAGCGATGGGTGAGTTCTCCTCTTCCTCACAGCTCCTTTTCTGCAGCAGCTGCAGCTCTGGGGGATGCAGGTAGGAAACCAAGCTAGGTGACAGCAGTGGGGGACTGCAGGCACAGGAGCTGAGGAGAACGTCCAGCATTTGTCCCACTCCCCCCCTTTCCACCCAACCATTTCTTCCTAGTTCTCTGCTGCTCTGCATGGGCAGAGCCTGCACTGGCACTGCAGCTCCCACCACCCCGGGAGCCCCCTGCTCCTCCCTGCACCCCATGGCTCTGCCTTCCCTTGTCCGAGCTCCCTGGGGGCCAGGGGGCTGCCCCAGGATCCTGACAGCAATGGGCACTTTCCTCCCCAGGGCTCCAGGCTGGGACACAGCGGCTCCACAAGGACCTTGTCCTCCTGCCCACTGTGGTGGGGATGCTTCTTCTCTTCGTGAGCTCAGCACGTGCGGCCAGCTTCCAGGGTGGTGAGTACGGGTGCCAGGGGGACAGCCGATGAGCTGCCTGGTTTGGGTGCAGCCATGCTGCCCATGGCTGAGCATGGGCAGGCTCTGACGTGCTGGGTACGTTTGTCCCCATGCCTGCAGCCACAGAGAGAAAACAGGTCTCTGCATTCAAACCTGAGCTGCAAAGCAGGGCAATTCTTGCAGCAGATAAGAGGTGTTCCCAACATGTTCCCCTGGTTGCAGAGCACCCAGTGAGTTCCAGCATCAGTACAGCTGCCCCATAGTAACCTGCCAGCACATCCTCCAGTACAGGTCCCTCATGTATTGCTTGATCTGCTGCTGCCGCAGGGTTCCCCGCAGACTGCAGCCACCTCACCACCAGCAGCCCCAGCGGGGTGTACGTCATCCAGCCGGCAGGGTCACCCCCACGTGCGGTCTGGTGTGACATGGACACCGAAGGCAAGGGCTGGACCGTTGTCCAGAGAAACACTTACACCACTGCAATCACATGGAAGGAGTCCTGGACCACCTACAAGTACGGCTTCGGGAACGTGCAAGGCGATCACTGGCTGGGCACCGAGTACCTGCACCTGCTGACGCAGCAGGACACCTACAAGATCCGCTTCGTCGTGCGGAATAAAGCCAACGTCACCCATTACGCCGAGTACGACATCTTCAGCGTGGAGAATGAGGCTAGTGGGTACCCGCTGAGGCTGGGCCGGTTCCTGGGCAGCGGGCAGGACTATCTGACCAGCTATCACTCCGGGTACGGTGGCATACACGACAACATGAAGTTCAGCACGGCCGACAGGGACCAGGACCAGCACAGCGGGAACTGCGCCAACAGCTACGGGGGCTGGTGGTACGACAAGTGCCAGAATGTCCTGCTCAACGGCAAGAGATACATCTACTGGCCAGGAATCTGCTCAAGTGGCGACTGCACATCCNAAGGAGTCCTGGACCACCTACAAGTACGGCTTCGGGAACGTGCAAGGCGATCACTGGCTGGGCACCGAGTACCTGCACCTGCTGACGCAGCAGGACACCTACAAGATCCGCTTCGTCGTGCGGAATAAAGCCAACGTCACCCATTATGCTGAGTACGACATCTTCAGCGTGGAGAATGAGGCTAGTGGGTACCCGCTGAGGCTGGGCCGGTTCCTGGGCAGCGGGCAGGACTATCTGACCAGCTATCACTCCGGGTACGGTGGCATACACGACAACATGAAGTTCAGCACGGCCGACAGGGACCAGGACCAGCACAGCGGGAACTGCGCCAACAGCTACGGGGGCTGGTGGTACGACAAGTGCCAGAATGTCCTGCTCAACGGCAAGAGATACATCTACTGGCCAGGAATCTGCTCAAGTGGCGACTGCACATCCTCCCTCATCCTGGTCAAACCCACAGACGTGTGCTGACCGTGCCGCAGCGCCCGGCCTCCCGGGAGTTTGTGGGAGTGCCACTGTCCCCAGTCAGTGCCCCGTCCCCGTGCCTGCCAACAGCCCGGTGCCAGTCCCGGTGCACGTCCTGCGCTGCCAGCAGCTCCCGCACTGTCACCAGCTGAAGCACAGCGGCTCCGGGGCTCAGGAGCGATTGCCCAGAGCCCCGGGCACACGGGCAGCTTCACCCAGTGCCGTGGTGCTGGCTGGCACTGGGACCAGGCACTGGTTTGGGACAGGGGGGACACAGTGCGAGTTCCCCTCCCTGTGCAATCGTGTATCCCTGCTTTGCTCGGGCCCCGCTCCCTTCCTGGGCCCCGCACGCCCCACAGCTCTGCTACCCACGGGGGGAGAAATCAGCTGCAATAAACCCTGGAGCCAGACTTTGTTGCCTTGTGTCTACCTGCTGCTGCCACACTGCACACACACGGGAACAGCTGAGGTCCCCAGGGTGGTGGAGAACACTGGGTGGGCACCATGTTCATGAGGGGCTGTTCGGCCTGGAGAAGAGGAGGCTGAGAGGGGATCTGATCAATGTTTATAAATATCTAAAGGGTGGGCGTTGGGAGGATGGGGCCAGACTCTTGTCAGTGGTGCCCAGTGATATGATGAGGGGCAACAGGCACAAACTGGAATATGGGAAGTTCCTTCTCAACATCAGGAAAAACTTCCTTGCTATGAGAAGAGCAGAGCCTGGCCAGAGCCTGGCCCAGGCTGCCCAGAGAGGTTGTGGAGTCTGCTTCTCTGGAGAGATTCCAAACCCGCTTGGGCATGATCCTGGGCACCCTACTATGGGTGACCTGCTAGAGCAGGGAAGTTGGATGAGATGATCTCCAGAGGTCCCTTCCAACCCCCACCATGCTATGACTCTGTGTTCTGAGAGGGTCCCATTTGCTGCATCCCCTGTGTGAGACTCACCCTCTCCTTGCTCTGCTCCATGCCATGGCTTGGGGAGCTGGAGTCCCAGCTGTATCCCACAGCAAGGGCTGGGATGCTCAGGCCTTGAGGTCAAGGTGCCTCTGAGGGGCATCAAGTCACCAGGAGGGGAGTTCATGCCATGGGGGATCCATCGCTGGGTAGTCCCTGGGGTCCCTTAGCAGCCCAGGGCTGGGTGCCAGGCGGTGATGCTTTTGAGGCCCCCGTGGGGCGGGAAGCCCTGGGGTGAGTGGGGTCTTGGGCTAGCCCCATGGTGCCCAGCCTGGGGCCTGGTGCTGCAGGGCTCCTAGGGGGCATTGCATCGTGGCCAGTGCCACCCTGGAGAGGGTGACATTGGGTGGCTGAGACTTGCCAGGATGTGGCTGGCAATGGGTGACCCACATCAGCATTTTGGTGGGAGGCCAGGAAGCACACTGGCCCCAGGGACCATCCCCAGTGAGCTGGAGCCGTGTTCACACAACCTGCCCCGTGGCAATAGTGCCAGTGTGCTGTGGTGGGACTGTGCTGGGATGGGCACGTAGGAGTGGCCACTAGTGGGAGGTGATGCCCTGGGCTGGTGCCCAGTCTGCCCAGTCTATGGCCAGGGTGGTGCCCAGCAGGCACCCAACAGCCCCTCTCCCCTCGGGGCTGGCAGTGCCACCCAAAGCACCTGGAGCTACCTGTCCTTCCCTGAAGCTTCTCTAGCATCAAACACTTACAGTTTATTTAAATGTAGATGTGTTTTATTAACATTAATTCCCCATTTGCTATTTTCCCTGCAATACCACAGATTTTTTTCAGGAGAAACCTGGCATTGCCTTGGCATGGCTGCTCACTCAACATCAGCCTGTAAGAATGGGCTGGGGATGCAGAGCAGGTATTTGCAGGTTCTAGGTGTTGTTTTAGACACAGGATTTTACTGGGGGTTTTAGCAACTGCTAAACCGGGAGCCAATGTGGGTGAAAACACCGCTCCAGGGAAAGGTGTCAAGATCACTACTTCACCGAGCACGGTTAATTCAGGTTCACTAGGAAATAAGGAAGAGAAATAAGGAATCTTTTTCCTGCCCTCACCCCAGCTAATGAGGGGGTGAGAGAAACCCTGGAGCCAAAGAAATCCTGAAGCCTGATTGATAATAAGGCTAAAAATAAGGACATTTTGCTGTGATGCTCATCCAGGCATTATGTTTCTAAAGCACATTTTATTCTCCAGAGCAGGTATGTGTCAGAAGTACAGGGTTTGCACTGTGTTAGTCTGATTATAATGCAATTAAAATAAAAACAGCTCAGAGGGGAAGAACCCAGCAAGGGAGCAGAGGAGCTCTGCAAAAGAGGTGAAAGAAAAACCCCTTGGCAGCCCAGGATGTGCCCTGCTGCCACCCACCCTGCTCCCCCCAGCAAAGAGGGGCTCGGCAGGGCGCTGGTCTGGCCACATCTGGTGCAGACCAGTAGTGATGAAGCCCTAGCAGTAGGTAATGGGTTTGATGAGGACGGCAGAAGCTTTGCAGTTCCCGCTGCACAGGCTGCCCCATGTTATGGCCCCCTTGACATTCAGCCGTACAGAATAACACGCCGAGTACCACCACCCACCCCCGTAGCTCGAGGCACAGTTCCCGCTGTAAGTGTCCTGATCCACATCTTTAGCGGAGAACTTCATGTTGTCGTGCATGGTGCTGGTACCCTTTGAGGCCATGGCATCCTCCGCTGTCCCTGAGTACGCTCCCAGCCTCAGCCGATAACCTTGGGACTCATCTTCCACGCTGAAGATGCTGTAGTCTGCAAACTTGGTGGTGTTCGTGGCATCCCAGATGACAAACCTGACCTGGTAGACCTTCTGCTGGGAGATCTTATGGATGTACTCAGTGCCCAGCCAGAAATCGGTGTGCACGTTCCCAAAGCCGTACTTGTAGGTGCTCCAAGACTCAGCCCAGGTGATCTCTGTGTTCTGCCGGTTCCTCTGGATGACCGTCCAGCCCCCATCTGCCATACTCATTTCACAGTACACCACGATGGGGTGCAGTCCTGTGGGCTGGATGACATAGATGCCGCTGGGGCTGCCAGCGGGGACCTCACTGCAGTCCTTGGGCCAACCTGGGGCAGGAGAGAGGGTGATTTAACAAGACCCTGGGCAACAAAACCGAGGCATAACCCATAGTCCTCCTGTCACTGGTTCTGCAAGACCAAGACCTTAGTGAGACCTTGGATTGCCTGAGGAGCATAGATCATGCAAACCTGCCTCACCTGAGCACACAACGCCTGCATCCTCGCCATGCCCACAGTTGTGCACTCCCCAATCTTGCTTTGAGCACTGACTGAGAAGATTCTCCTCTCCATTGCAGTTAACGTTGTCCAGCCAGATAGTCCCAGATCCACGCCCAAAATAAGCACTGCCTGGGGCTGACAGTGCCTTTCCGCAGCCAAGCTGCCTACACACCACAGAGGCATCTCTCGTGTCCCAGTCGTCATCACACACCGTTCCCCACTCATTGCGGTACCAAACCTCCACCCGTCCGGAGCACTGGTTGGTGCCATTCACCAGCCGGAGCTGACCTGGAAGGTGGAAAACAACAGTAGGGAGGAGATTTGGAAATGGAGGCAATGACACCAAAGAAAGCTGGAGCCCAGATCATAAGGTACATTCTGTCTCAAGAAGGGGAGTACAGGCAGTAGGATGTAGGGCCTTTACAGCTCTGTTTGTGCTCCTGGCTAGGGAAGGAGCCTTTGTCTTCTGAAGTCTCCATTTCCAGCTCTTTTTGGTGTGTTGTTGCCCCAGAGACTGGGCATGGGTTTGCCATGTGCTCCATGAGCCAAGCTCTCCCACCACTGCAGGAGCAAGTCCCTCCTGGGACTGTGAGTACCCTGGGAGCAAGGCTGAGAGTGAGGTACCCTCAGACAAGAAAGAAGACCACTTTTCTAGTTCTTAGCCATGAGACAAGCAAAATAGTTGGGGATGCTGGTGGCAGGAGAGTCCTTCCTTTCTTCTGCATTGCTCTCACTGACTCTCCCTACCATTCTCCTGAGGGGCAGGGGCTGTGTGGGGAGAAACAGCCTTGGCTTCAGGAGGGGATCAGAGCAAACCCTCTGGGCTTCTCCACACCTGCACATGAGCAGAAAGGCCCATGACTGCAAAGTCCTGTGTCTGCACCCACCAGATGATTGAGGAAGGGCAAGTGATTCATGGATTTCTCTTGAGGGATGCTGGGGCTCTGCTGGCAGCTCAGAGGGAGCACTGGGTTGGAAGATGCCCTCCCCGACAGCCTGCTCTGGAGTGGCCCAACCTGGGTCCTGCTAGCTCAGATGGAGACCTTCCATGTACCTACCGTCCACTAATGTGTTCCGAGCAGACGCTGTGTTATACAAGACAGCTTTTTGATTGAAGAGGGACAGGTTTTCAACACTCTTGGTGAGATGTGGGGCAGGCAGGGCCAACACACAGGCAAGGATCAGGAGGGGAGTGCACTGGGCAGCTGGAGGAGGAAGGAACAAGATGAGAGTCAAAGGGAGCATCCCACTGTCAAGAGTAAAACATGCAATGGGCAATCAGCTGCAGTGAGGTGAAACAGCTGCGAGTCACCCCAAACCTGCGAGTGCATCATGGGGTTGTCTTTCTGACATGAACCTTGTAGCCAGACTCCTTCTTGTCCCCAGGCTTCATGCTAGAGCCCAAGATGCCCAGGAAATTTCGAGAACAAAATCAAGCAATCACAAGAGAGTCCTTTGCAGATCAGAAGAAACTTGACCAGAGTGTTTATCTTTAAGCACAAACTTTAACAGAAACCTTGCAGAATTTTTCTGCTCCTGCAGCTCACTAATCAGCTAGATGGTATTTCTTCAGACTTTCCACTGCACTCCGGAAAATCCAAATAAACACCCCAAGTTATACTCAAAAATAATAGTTATTCAACTTAATTATAATAATAGTTATCCCAAGGGTCATTCATTTAAGGATGGTACCACAGCTGCACATCTGAGGGTTACAGCAGTCTTGGAGCGCAAAACATCTGGACAGGGATGACTTTTTCAGTGGTGCCTCTATGCTGGACACCCCACAATGATGGATTCTTGATAGCAATTGGAAACCTACAGTTTTCATAAACCAGTAAATTCAATCTTACATTTTTAACATACTTACACTTAGATGCATGACTCTGCTGGGCTAGAACTAAAGCACAGTGACTATCTCCTGGACATGAACCCATCCTTTCCTCTGAACCTGTCCCTGCTCTGTAGGACAGAGGATTACTCCAAGGAGATGAGCTGCTGTGATGTTTTTCTTTGTTCGACATCTTCTCAGTCCCCACTGACCCATTTCCATGAGGAAAGGCCACTCTGACCTTCCCTCCATAGGTTTTGCCCTCCTGCTCCTGAGCACAGCTTCTTTCAGCAGCCTGGGTAGACCTGTTCGCAGAGACCTACCCTTGTTTTGCCTGGACCCCGAGCCTTGCTGAAGAGGTTCCTGATGCACTTGCAGCAATACGAGGTGTGGACAGCCCCTGTCCATTTGCCCAGAGCGGTGTGGTGACTGGGTCTGCAGGATGGCCAGCACGTCTGCACCCCTTGAGTATGACCCAGAGCTGGTCTGACCTTCATCTGCACCCTGCTCTCTGGGACAAGGTACAACGCAGGTTCCTTCTTCCCCCACCAGACCTCTCCTGAGATCACTGCCTGAGGAGGTGCTGGGCTGGGCTAAGAGGCAGACCCAGGGACTTGCACATCCCTCTCAAACCTTCTCCCTCCCACTGGGAGAAGCAGCATGGACCTTGGGTCTGCCCTGCTTTGTGCCCTGTGTCATCTCCTGCCCCTGTGGCAAGTCCTCCATCCACGGCAGCAAATGGAGGGCTCTACCAGGGGTGAGGCTCTCAACATCCCCTCCACCAGCACTGTTTCTGGGGGTCCACCAGCCGGGGAATCCACCCTGCCCTGCTCCCCCACACTCACACTTACCCATGCTGACTCCACAGGGACACCTGCAAGTCCAGAAAGTTACCGTAGATATGCTTTGGGTCCCAAGATTTATAGTTGTGCTGTGCAGGGGGAGGAGTGGGGCTGATACTGCTGCCGCTAGTCCCGTCCCATTCTTGTCTCAGGGTGTGTTAATGGGCTACTGGCAATAGGGCTGTAACAACATTCCCTACCCAGGGATGTTCATCTGCTCTGATAAGAGCCCTTATCAGAACCTGAGCAAATACAGCCCAGGGGCGGCAAAGGCATCCAGGCACTTCCCATGTGTCAAGCAGGGCTTTTCCTGGATGTGCCACCCATGGGTGTTTGGACACGTTTGCTGAGCTCCCTTCTGCAACCTCCACAGGGTACAACCCTGGAGATGCGGCCCCACTCATCATAGAGCTGAGCAGGGTCTGGGCTCTCTCCTGATGGATCTCTGCCAAGGTGGACAGGAGCTGGATGCAGCAAAGCAGCACCATGGAAGACCACAGGGATGTCCCTGAGTTCTTCTGGAGCAAACACGGTGTGTGGATCAATAGCAGTCATGGGTGCGAAGCAGAATGGTGGCAATGTCCAGCTTGTCACGTCTGGAGCTTGTGTCAGGAGCAGAGCTAAAGAGACTGGACCATTTGAAATGTGAGACTATTTCTGTCCAACTCTCAGATGAAAGCAGGTATTACTCCAGGGAGCACTTGGTGCTGGGAAAACCTCCTGCCTCTTCCAACTGAGAGCACAGAAATCGTGTGGTTCACCGCATGTTGTCTGCATGGGGCAGACACGTGCCACCAGCCATCACCATGTGAGGCCCCTGCTATCTACAGTATAACCTACGGTGACAAACGACACCTTTTGGTTAAGTGAGCTTTGAGCTATGGTTGCAAAAAAAACACTGAAAAAAATGTTTTCCAAAGTCTCACATTTGAAAAATGACAGAATAATATCAGCAGCTGCAAAAATCCCACCCACTGAGAGAACAAGACTTTCAGGACAGAAAGGGCTTTCCCCAGCAAGGCTGAGCTGACTGTGAAGGTGAAACCCAAGTTGTATTCCTTGCACGGAGAAGTCCACATTACCCCAAGATACTTCCAATTACTCTTGGCACTAACTTGCAGCTCAGCCATTGGAACAGAGCAAACAGGGAAATCAGCAGCATGTCCCAAAGAGTTGTCAAGTGAATTGAGAAACGGATTATTTCCCCATGTCCTCTGCCTGTTACATGATGTTTCAAAAACATTTTCGCTCATAACTCATTGCTGCAGAGATGTGACACTTGGTCACATCGAGGTCAGGTTGGATGGAGCTCTGAGAAACCTGTTCTGGCTGAAGCTGTCCCTGCCCATAGCAAAGGAGTTGCTCTAGATGAGCTTTAAAGATCCACCCCAGGCCAAACCATTCTATGATTTTATGATTCTATGGTTCTATGATGCTATGATTCTATGACCATTACTTCTGGAGGGATGAGATGTCAGCTCATGCCCAGCATTTCTGTTTCATGACAGGTTCATGTAAATGTCAAAAATTGGCCAGAACTGCAGCCACTGGGATGGCCACAAAGCCACACTGAGCTCAGAGGAGTCCTGCCTGAGAAGTCAGGAGTTTCTGCCTGTGAAGTGGGGTATCACCAAGCAGACGATGCTCTTTCAGAGCTCTGAAAAGACACAACAGTCCCAGGACTGTTGGTCACTGCCAGGGTGGACCCACATTTGCAGACCTCCCCTGCACCTCCTGACTGCACAGCTTACCTAGACGAGGCTGAAGCAGCTTCACGCAGTGTGGAGCTGCCCTAATGCTGACAAAAAGCACACCCCACCCCTCCAGCAGCCGCAGCCTCTCCGGCCCTCCCGGGGCACAGCAGTGACAGCGTCCGGCAGTGAGCAGGCAACAGCAGCTCCCACTGCCACAGAGATGCCCTCGTCTCACTGCGAACTCATTGAAGAACCGCTGCATGCTACTGGCAAGCTGTTCTCCACATGTTTTATGGATATTTGCTTCTAAGCAGATATTTCTACCCTCCACTCCTTGACTTTTTCCTTATTAGCCTCTGGAGCATCTGCAAGATGGGAAGTGCTTGTTTTCCAGCTGTGAGGTGTGAGTGGTGTTTTCCCAGAAGAAGTCTAAAAGCACATCCTGAGTAAAGAGAACACTAATATCTATGCTGTCGTGCACCTGTGCACACACATAAAATTTTACTGCAATGGATGTGTCACGTTCAGTGCCTATTCCCAGCATTATAAACTAAGATTAAGTTTGTGTAAAGCAAATATTAATGTATCAGGAAGATTGAACTTGAATATCTAATATGTGGGTGAGAGAAAGGCTGTGGATGTTGTTAACCTAGACTTTAGTAAAGCCTTTGACACTGTTTCCTGCAATATTTTCCTGGAGAAACTGGCTGCTCGTGGCTTGGATGGGTGTACTCTTCATGGGGTAAAAAACTGGCTGGATGGCTGGGCCCAGAGGGTGATGGGGATGGGAGTTCAGTCCAGTTGGCAGCCAGTCACAAGTGGTGTTCCCCAGGGTTCAGTATTGGGCCAATTCTGTTTCATATCTTTATCACTTATCTAGACAAGGGGACCCCAGGCACCCTCAGTAAGTTTGCAGATGACACCAAGTTAGGCAGGTGCTTTGATCTGCTAAGGGTAGGAGGCTCTTCAGAGGGATTTGGCCAGGCTGGATTGATGGGTCAAGGCTAATGGGATGAGGTTCAACAAGGCCAAGTGCTGGGTCCTGCACCTGGGTCACAACAACCCCATGCAATGCTCCAGGCTTGGGGAAGAGCAGAGCAAGCCATTAACAACCACCCGCCCCAGGAAACTGCCTCCTGACCCCAAATCTGCATGCAGAGGAGACGGAGCAAGAGAAAAGGGTCTTCCTGACCCCTGCCAGTGAGAGCACATTTCAGAGCTGGTGCTCTGAAACGTGCTATTCATTAAAATCCATTTTGCATGAAGCAAACAAAAATGGTCAGCAAAGGCTGGAACAATCCCAGCCTTTCTCTTCACAGCCTGTGTGGACTCGCTGCTTCCTTGCAGATATCCCCGAGCTGCATCTTGGCCATTAAACCAGGAGGCCATTGCTAAAACTCCAAGGTCACCAGTACCACTGCACTGGCCCATGCGGTTATGGTTTAAGCCTCATTGTGTGAACAAGGCTCCAGCAGCTCATCCCACCCCTCCTGGTCATGACCATGGTGCTCTGCAGGGAGGGAAGAGGTTCCCAGAGGTGATCAGGAGATGCCGTGGGGAGCAATGCTGACACCCATGTGGCAGAGAACCCGAACCCGCATTCCCAGTGGCAGCTGAGGACAGGAATGGGCAGAGAGACCTTGTGCGAGGTGCTCCCAGTCTGAACAATGAGACAGAAATATCTCGTGGTTGCCAGCAAGCAGAGGTCCTTCTCCATGGCTGGCTGTGGTCAGTGGACCTCCAGGTCTGGTGTCTGATTCCCTGGGAACACAGCATGACACCTTGTCTGGGTAGCTCCTCTCTCCCCTTCAGAATATGTCTTCTGCTTCCCTATGAGCCCAAAGGACAATGTGAGACATGGCAGGTACAACATAACCACGTGTCACCTACCTGCAATGTCCCAGTTTCCCCCTAAACACTCTCAAGACACAGTGTGACCACTGACTGGCACAGGAGCAAGAAGGAAAAGATAAGCACTGGACCAGAGTGTAAACTTGGCATTGAGAAAGAAATTGGAGGGGTTTAATGGTGAGCAAATGCGGACCAAGAAATATCATGCTCTGGATGGCTTCATGGCTGCTGGCGAGCAGCAGACGTGCTGCGCAGTGATGCCATCTGCTGCCTCCAGCCTCCAGCGAGCTGAAACCTGGGAGCCCACTCTGCAAACAGCCGCAGTGGGTTCGGGGATAGAGGGAAACACTGCTCATGACCTTCTGCCTCTCAAAATCTGGGCTTTATTGGCACGGATGAACTGATTAGCAAGCCAAAAATGAAATTAAGTGCTTTTACAGTGGTACCTCAGCACCGCTCATTTAAACCACTGCGGTGACTTAGCAGTAGATCTTCCCTGATGGGGAAGGAGAGTCCCTTGGTCTGCCACGTGGACTCTGCATCCACGAAATTTCAGCCTGGGGAATGGCTG
Source organism: Eurystomus gularis (assembly GCA_013400335.1). NCBI lineage: Eukaryota > Metazoa > Chordata > Aves > Coraciiformes > Coraciidae > Eurystomus > Eurystomus gularis. The sequence continues at coordinate 10,161 of VZZY01021104.1, read as the reverse complement.
GAATTGGTAGGAGCCTCTCTGCAGGTAGGGCAGGTCGTTGCTGATCTAATCACCACTTTGAGCGCTGCAAGTACTGCAAGTCCTCAGAGAAAACAGGCTCGAGGAGTTCTCAGTGTGTAGACACATATCATGGACGGTCTTTAGGAAAGACAGGTTTGAACACGGCTTTTGAAAGGTAGCATTGGCACCAGACTGAGCGTGTCAAGAGCTGTTCAGGTGGAATTTTATTGGAGTTAAAATTAAAAATGTTAGTCAAATTCTCTAATTATATCCCTTTTTCTCCCTTATTCATATCCACATAAAACAGTTGTGCTGAGCTTTGGTACCTTCCCAGTGTCCTCAACACCCGCACATCATCTGCGCTCTCCTCACATGGGGGTCAAGCTGTCCCCTTGGCCAGGTTCATAAGCATTGCTGCCCCTCGCCACAGCACACACAAGGTCACTGCAGGGAGATGGGTTCACAAGGACATTTGCATTTCCCAGCATTCTTGGTAAAATCCAGCTCTCCAGATGAATCCTTTGTATTCCAAACCCAAGGATGGAAGAAATAGGATGATACAGATGTCTTCCTATCATCCCGGGGCCATCCTCTAAAGAGGCACTTCTAACACCCTTTTACTTTCAAGCCAGTGAATTTTCACATGCACTCACGGCATGTGCAGCCCAGCAGCAACGCGGGTGCCAGGTTTTATCAGTTCAGCAGAACATCATCTGCTTTACTGTGCTACAGCACTCCATTACAGAATCCCCTTCCCTCTGCTCATAGCTAGGAAATATTTTGAGGTCAAGGCTACTTGTCTCATGAAATACCTTCCCAGGTGTTAGGCAGCAAAGTGACTTTTCTGTTTACCCTGTCCTAACAATTTGGCTATGGCCACAGGCTTGGCAGGGCTCAGCCAAGCTCCGGCTGCAGCAATTACTGCCCTGTCCTGGCTCCCAAGACCCAGGAGCCTGCAGGTCCCCTCCAGGTTTCAGCAGCACTGTGGTCCAGCCCCATGTCCTGCAGAGGCAAGAGGTAATGGGTGACCTGGGAGAGGCTGGAGCCTTTGGTCCAGTTAACAGCTCTCTGATGCTGGAAAGAAACAAGAGTCCAGCTGGATTCACTTCAGGCAGCGACACTGGCACACCCGGGGACACCTTGACATTGGCAGTGAAGAACATCTGTGGGTGCTCTTTGCTCCATGGGATCTGCACCCATCGCGTTTGCTATGAGCCAGGAGCTGGGCAGTGCTTGCTGCCACACTGGGAGAGGGTCAGTGATACTGGTGCTGTTTGGGGATATCCCTTGTGTGAATCGTGGCTCATGACAGGGTCAGGGTTTTCCCACAGCTGGAACCCTGCGAGCTCATCAGGTGCTCTCTGGCCATCCCACCAGGATCCTGCCTGCCTGGCAGGGACACGGGCATCACCTCAGCAGCAGGCAGGCGGTTGTCTCCATTGGAGGTGATTGACTGGAATCACTCAGGGAAAATGTGACAGAATGTTTAGCACGATCTCCTTGGAATACATCAAACCAGCGTTAGTGATCTAGCAGGTTAGGAACCGTAAGCTGTGTCGCACAAAGAGGAGCACTAATGGGATATTGCTTTATGCAGGAGACAGTTTGATGTATCTGGGCCACTGCTAACGAAATCCTCCCTGAAGTCCCCTCTTTGTGGCTTCTCTAGCTCCAGGATTAATCAGCTCTTTGCTTTTTATCTGAAAGACACGAGGCCATCGGCTGCTTGCAGCTCCAAATGCAGAGCACCATGGGAGCCCATGTAACCCTCCAGAGAGCATCAGTGGGGACAGCACAGTGGCAGCCTTGGCCATCCATCCAGGGGCTCTGTCCTGCTCTCAGGTCCTACTTTATTTCTGGTGGCTTCTGCTTGCACAATGCCCAGCAAGCTGGTGCTAAGCCTGGCATTGTGTGGTCCAGCAGGCACTGGGGTGCAGGGTAAGCCCTGATTTTGGTTCCTGACAGCTACCTGGGGTGCAAGGGAGAAGCACATCATGACCCACATGGCCAGAGTCATATCCCAGTTCTAACTCAGGCTCATCCTGACTTTGGAGCACCTGGGGCAGAGTTGACTTCTGCTAGTCCATGAATCCGCCCCAAAACCAAGTGTCTTCCTTGAAGAGAGTCACAAGGCAGGAGAAAGGAGGAAGGAAAAGAGACCTGCAGAGAAATGCCCTTCTGAAGGAAACACAGAGCAACCTCAGCTGCCTGTGCCTCAGGGATAACAATGGAAGGACCCAAATGTCCTCTAATTTTGTGTAGCTGAGCCATGAACCAGGAATCCTGTGTAACTAAAGGTCCATCAAGGGACAGAGTCACTGACCCAAAGAAGGGCTTTGTAAACCAGCAGGTCAAACATGTCCAAGTCTAAGTGTGTGTTTGGAAGTTGCTGGCAACATCACTGGTGCAGCACCTCCACAGGTGTCCCCAGGCCAAGCAAGCCTGGGCAAAAGCCCCTGCTCTGCACTGCCTGGCCGCGAACTGGACTAGTTGTACAGCCAGGCTGCTGAGACCCGCGTGTCACCTCTCCCACTGCTCACCAGCTCCTTTGTCCTCTGGGTCACCAGCTCTTCAAACTCACTCTCCAGACACGCATGTACCAGACTTGTAAATCTTCTCCTTTTGTCTGTGAAGAGCGAAAAATCTGAGAACATCCCCAGAGACACAGCTTTATCTCCTCCCTGTATTCAACTCATTTTCTCAGATAAATCCCCTTAGTTCCACCGGGGTTTAACAGCAGTGGAAGGCTTTCAAATGAGGCCAAGCACTTCTGTTTCCTATATGTACATCTTTCAACTTTAAAACATCCTTTTTAAGTGCCAGTGCTTCTTAAACAGGCTTCAGCCTGAGACACGCATCAAAGGAAGAACTGTCTGGTCAGGAGAGCAGGCTGCCTTCTCGTCCCAAGTTTGTAGAAGAATCATGAGATAACAAATTAATTCCCCAACTACTGTGAATATTTCATGCTGAAAGGGTTTTCTACAGCATCCAGTCCAAGGAGGTTTTTGGGTGTGCATTTGTGCACAGATTAATTTCCCTGTTCATACTGAGATGGCATCTGGCAGCTATGATGTAAAGGCACCATCTTCTACATTCACAAAGAAAAATTTGAAAAGAAGATCTTTAGGTTGCAAAAGTTTGAAGAACAATGAAGTTTTCCATCCTTAAGAAGAAAAGTGACCCAGAAATAACTGACAATAACAGTACAGTATTATATAACCATAAATATTTGCAAAGTTTAAAGAATAAAGACTACAAAGCATCTACTAAAGAACAAGATTCCAATAGGGGGATTTTTAGAATTGCTTATGTGATTTTAAAGAGAAAAGGCATGAAGAGGCTTCATTTCCCAAAGGAGTTTATGGCTCAGCAACATAACTGCAACCGTCATTTTCTGGAGTGCTGAGCAGCGCGTTGTGACAGCACTTTCCACAACAAAGTTCTGTTTCTACACTAAAAATAATCCCGAGAAATTTGCTTTCTTGCCTTGAAGGTCAGACCTTTCTGTAGCTGGTTTCTCATGCCAGGGATCTTCTTATTTGAGAAGATGCTCTTTTTGGTTAACTCTCTTTGGGTCCAGCTGTCTCCAGATTTAGAAGCTCTATTTGTGGTCTATTTGTGATCTGAAGTCTCTCTGCAGGTGCTCTGCGCAGCACCACACCACTAACACAAACCCTGATGACCATCCTTCTAGAAGAACAATAAATGGGAGAAGAATTTTGAAGCTGTAGCTGTAGCTTTTGGAGTTGAGAGAGAACAGAGATGGGTTCAATGATGGATTTCTTCAATGGGTTCAACAGTTTGCATAACAAACAGATTATTTGCCATCATCTCAAGTGTAAAAGTAATTTTAAGTGCTTCCTGACCTGTAATGGCAAAGACAAGTTTGCAGTCACCCAGAATTAGATCCCAAGTTGTTGCTGGTTATCTCCAGCAGCCTCTGTGAAGGACTGTGCATTGAGGATGGCTCCTGACACCCTTCCAGCAACTGTGTCCCTTGCTCAGCTCTGCTGTTCCTCCTTTGACCAGAAATTTGCCCCACTAAGAATGTCACCTCTCACGGACCAAGGGCAAGAAAGGGGAATGAGTGCGGGACAGGAGACGGAGAGAGGACACGGCCTCTCAGTTGGGCTGGAAAGAGGCTGGAGGGTGCCGGGTAGGACAAGGGTGACTTAGGAATGCTGGTGAAGGTGAGTGGGGATGGGGCTGAAGGGAAGGATGACAGCAGCTGAAGGGCAGGGGAAAAGATGGGACTCCTGGTAGGGGCAGGGGCTGGCAGTGATGATGCCAGCCCACGGCCATCACACACTCCCTGCTTGAGTGCTAAAGGCGCAAGCCACAGCTCCACTTGGAAAGAGGCAGCCAATGGTCAGGCTCCATTACAGTGGGCTCAGTCCTCGCAAGGATGCTTTCACCTGCCTGTGATTAAAGCCTTCAAACCTGGAGGAGTTGAAGCAACATAGATCTTGAATCTCCAGGTCATCGTGGTGATAACTCCTTGACAGTGACACCCTCCCATGGCTGAGTTTTGCACCATTAATACGTACCAAGGAACACCAGCCTTCTGTGAACAGGCTGTCTTCATTGCTGATGGATCACCACCCCAGTTTTGGTATCCAACAGAACAGGACAGACCATCAGTCCCTGCAAACATAGCCTTCTCCTTCCCCAACAGAGCCAAACACACAGCCTATGACTTGGGTTTCCTTGCAAGTCTCAAACCACCCTTGAAGAAATCTCTGGTGCCGTCTGGGGACCAGTTGCACACATAGTCCAAATGCAGGACTGCCATCTCCTGGGCAGCTGGCAAACTCAGTGTGCAACAGCCCCAGAAAACCATCCTGGAATAACCCAGAGGCCACGTGGCTGAGAAGCCGCTGCAGTGGCTGGTATTGCCCGTGAAGAGAAAACCAACCTTTGGGTACTTCAAAAGCAGCTGCAGTACAAGCTCCAGGGTCAACGAACAGCTCTGTGGCCAGCATGTGTTTAACCTGGGCACTAAGCAGAGCACCATTCCCACCACTGAGTAATGCATTTTTGCTCTAATGCAAAGCTTAGCAGGCCACTGTGTACTGGAGGTCCCTGGAGAGCCAGCCTGGCCTGAACAGACACCCTTCACCATCTCACAGCACCTTTGGTGCAGTTTCTTGCACACCCTTTTCCAGCCTTAAAAAAACAAACGGGTGAAACCAGACCTTCACCAGATGGTCCTGCACTGATGCCAGAGGGTCATGGTGGCTCCAAGCCCAAATGCCTAAGAAGTAAAGGTCAAGGAAGGGCATTTGTTGGGATAAAGCCATGCAGATGATGCACCACAGGAGCAGACAAAGAGGCTCTCATTGTGTGGACGAACTTGGAGGTGACCAGGCTGAGGCTAAGCCAAGCACAGCAGGACACCAATGTGCCTTTCCATGTAGGAAGGACAAGCCCAAATTTAGTTCAAATGTTAGAGCCCAACTTTAGTTCAAAACTTGGTTAAAGATACCAAGTGTAGCAATGCAGTGGAAAGAGAGACTGTGTCCAGCAGCCCTTCACAGACTGTCAGAGCAGCCAGCTAAATATTCACTCTGTGACTGCTTTTCTCCCATTAAGTGACCCTGTGAAGTCATTTCTTGCTGCACAACATGGCACTTGCACAGGAAAATAACACGAGATGTTTTTGTGCTTCTCAGCGCCCATGGCTGAGTGAGGTCCTGCAGTCATCCATACATCCCGGCTCTCTCCAGCACCTTGGAAGAAGCTGATTTCTGTTGTAGCTGATTTCCATTATCAGGAAAATATCTTCTCCCCTCTCTAAGCACACTGTTGGATCCATACATTGCATCCTGTGGAGAGAGAGATGTATTTGTAGCTGCATCCATTGGTAGGCACTCTTATTCCGTTAATTAACTTTAGCCTTGCGCTATAGCATTACCACCATCTCCTGCCTGTTAAACAATCATTTAAAATGCTGTGGAAAATACAGTTGATCTCTGTATGCCACTAGACGCCATGTTCTGTGCGTTAACCGATGTGTTACAGGGATACTCAAAGCACAAACCTCTCTGCTTCCAACATTACAAACAACTCAAACAAATAAATGCCCTGTGAAGTGAAATGCTTTTATTACTCCACCAGCAGAAATGATGTGATCCTCCTACTACTCAAGCAATCTGGAAAATACATGATAATAATCTGGTAATTACATCTACAATCTGGTCAATATTAAATGCAAGATCCAGATCCTCTCATGTCTGCTGCAGAAATGAATGACACCATTGGCTTTGTCACTCAGGGGCAGAGCTGGTTTGTTTGTACGTCCACTTGTGCCAAATCCCCCCAGGACAAACAGCATCTGGTGTGAGTGGGTAACGCGAGTGTGTGTGTGCCCTGCAGACAGCAAGCGGAACAGGCCAAGGAGCAGATGGACAGGGGCTGGAAGGCTGATGAGGACAAGAAGCGGACTTCAGAGTGGACTGTAGCTCCTGGGTTGGAGACAAGACATAAACCTGAGCTTTGCCTTGGGGTGGTTTTATGAGATGTTCTAACCTGTACTGAAGTAAATAATGTTTCTTAACAAGCTTCAACCACATTTTGGGGCAGCTTCAGGATTTAAACAATACATAATTTGTAGATAAAAGGGATCCTTGAGTGACTAGAAAAGCCATGAAAATACCAAAATATGCCAAGTCCGGCTCCTGTTTCTCCACAGAGGTATTTTCCACAGAGACATGAAGACTTGTCAAACAAAAGCTGTGTATTTACATTTAAGGAGTGATAAAGTTTTCTGTGTCATACATATTTGTAGAAACACAAAACTGAGATCTTCTGATACCTTGGGTTACAGCTGAGGCCTGGGGACACAGCATGAGAAAACTCAACGAGGAAGTACCTGCAGCAGTTTGAAACAGTAATATATCTGATTAATCACCTCCTGCATTACACCCAGGGAAGTCGGTGGTGAGTTACACACACTCTAGGGCCCTTTCATACCATTAAAGTGATGGGGAAAGGCCTTCGTGTTCCTGAGAACCGGGCTATGAGTGAGCACCACTGAAGCGATCTCCATCAAAGTGAAATGGGTTTTAGCTCATTCAGTCCAAAGCGAGAGTGCAAACCTTAATTAACTCAATAGCTGTCAAGAGCTTGGAGACCTGCAGATTAATGATGCTGGCTGCAAAACTGCAGAGCATCAGCAGTACGAGCCAGCCCTGCCATGCTGAAGACTGGCAGGGAGCAAGAAGAGCTGGGGAAGAAATTTCCCTGCCCTCCTGGTGATGGGCCAGGGGAGCTCCTCAACACGTCCGCAAAAAAATGCCAAAGCTCAGAAGAAGCACCAGACCAAACTGCCCAGTGCGTGATGGATGCTGGCCCCTTCCAGCCAGCATGGAGCTGCACTGTGGAGTTCAGGACTAGGAAGGAAAATGCGGTGAGGTCGGGGGGCAGGGAGGAGTATAGGGCATTCCTCTGGGGAAGCAATAGTACGAATGCCTTTTTCCACGTGTACAGTTGAGCTTTAGCAATGGCAGGGTTGTAGCAAAGTGCAATTCCTGCCAGGCAACAGTCAGTGCCTCCCAAAGGTTCATGTGGGAATAAAAGGAAATTTCAAAGCATTTGGGAGTGTGCAAGGAGCTAAAACACCTGCTAAGCACACCCTGTGGAGTGCATGCAGGAGATGATGGCTCCTTGCACCACAGCGAGACAGCTGGGTGCACTCCTGCACCTAGAGAGCTGCAAAAACCATGTCACGGGCTCTTAGAGATGCGATAACATCGACCAACATGAGCGTTTTGTAGCTTGTTTGGGGAGGATGTCTGTTCCTTGAACCCTGCACAGATGCCATCCACTGCTTTAGGCATATTGTACGGATGTGTACGAGGTGGTGGTGTGCTTGAAAAGGAGGGGACATTTGGCTCGGTGGCCTTATGACAGTTGCAGTTGTTCTCAGAAAGGAAATGGGCCCAAAATAAACTTTACTGCCTTTGCTGAGGGGCTGAGCACAGACAGACACACACCCAGGAAAGGTGTTGGTGAGTCAGCAGGTCATGGCCTTTCCTGCTCCAAAGCAGGCATTGCAGGGCTCAGCGTCACTTCTTCAGCACAGAAGAAGCTCAGCCTCCAGCAGAAGGTGCTCTGGAAATCTGCGGTGGTGTTAGTCAAAGCTTCAGGCTGGGCCCAGAGCACAGAAGCTTACAGAGGGAAATGTCTGGAATAGATATGGGTATTTATCAGGTATTTTCTGCCAGCTGGAACAGAAAGCATTAGAGATAAACAACTGGCTGAGATGGAAACCAGCTCACAATCAGCAACCAGACTTTGGAGGCAGAGCGCAGCAGCCCCCAGCACTCTCACTCCCAGGGGACTTGCAGGGTCCCAACAAAACAAGAAAACCAGAACCAAAGTCATGGACCTGGTCAAGTAGGTCCAGAGGAGGCCACGAAGATGATTAATGGGCTGGAGCACCTCCCCTGTGAGGCCAGGCTGAGAGAGTTGGGGTTGTTCAGCCTGGAGAAGGCTCTGGAGAGAGCTTATTGCAGCATTTCAGGACTTAAAGAGAGCCTATAAAATGGGGAAGGACTTTTTATTGGGGAGTGTAGTGATAGGACAAGGGGTAACAGTTTCAAACCGAAAGAGGGTAGATTTAGATTAGATACTAGGAAGAAATTCTTCACTGTGAGGGTGGTGAGACACTGGTACGGGTTGCCCAGAGGAGCTGTGGATGCTCCATCCCTGGAAGTGTTCAAGGCCAGGTTGGATGAGGCTTTGAGCAACCTGCTCTAGTGGGAGGTGTCTGGGCCCATGGCACGGGGTTTGAACTAGATGATCTTTAAGGTCCCTTCCAACCCAAACCATTCTATGACTCTATGAAAGTCAGTCTTGGAGGAGCAGCTGTGTAGAAACACCTTCCTAGATCGGTTTAGGCCAACAGCAACCAGAGCCTGTGTGCTGCTGGAGTGAGTTCACATGGAGTTCTGGCTCAGCATGTTAGACAAAATGAAGTGATAAGACATTTTAAAACCAGTGTTAACTGCACCCTCTAGCAGCAGGGATGCACTGGCAAGTGGACGTGCTCCGTGGGTACCTGATATAGGACTTCCACTATTGCTGAAGAACAGAGCGTCTGCTCACAGCTGAGCCGTCTGTTTGCCTCGTGTGTCACATTTGCTCACTCTTCCTGCAGAAAGAACTTGTCTTTCTAGTAACCTGCTTAGAAATGAAGACTTCAGGAGCGAAAATGATGCAAGAGAATGTCTCTGTTGGCATGAAAGACATGGATAGGAGTCTGTCCCAGGGTCGTTCAGGATCAATGGAAAAGAACTAGCTCCTTTTAGGTCTTGGGATTCCGTTCTTTTTCTCTCTGCTAAGCTTCAGCTTTTCTAAAGCAACTGGCAGCATTAGGAAGCAGGTGCTTTGTCTCCAAGGAAATCCCTGAGGGCTGTCAGGCTCCTCTCCAGAACATCTCAAAGGCCGAGAACTCCTCGCACTCTGCACAGAACTGTCCTCAGGCAGGACACTTGTCAGCCCCTGTTCCACTGTTCAGGAGTGAGGCAACAGAGAGAAAACACAGCACCCAGCAGAGGCGAAACCACCACTGTGCACCGAGGGAGGAGGTGCGGTGGAGGTGCGATGGCTCCGGCAGCAGGAAGGAACCAGCCGTCAGCAGGACAACACGGAGGTGACAGCCACAAGCTGTCACATGCTTAGCAAGGAACTGCAGCAAAAGGAACCACACAGAGACCCAGAAGGTTAAGGCTGGAAGAGTTGGGGTTGTTCAGCCTGGAGAAGAGAAGGCTCCAGGGAGACCTCCTGGTGGCCTTTCAGTACTTAAAGGGGCCTGTCAGAAAGATGGGGACAGACTTCTGAGCAGGGCCTGTTGGGACAGGACAAGGGGTGATGGTTTGAAACTAAAAGAGGGAGATTTGGACTAGAGAGAATTTTTGACACTGAGGGTGGTGAGCCCCTGGCCCAGGTTGCCCAGAGAGGTGGTCGCTGCCCCATCCCTGGCCCCATTGCAGGTGAGGTTGGCCGGGGCTCTGAGCAACCTGCTCTAGGTGCAGATGTCCCTGCTCAGTGCAGGGGGGTTGGACTAGATGACCTTGAAAAGTCCCTTCCAACACAAACCATTCTGTGATTCTATGGATGGTGCTGAATTATTTCAATTGAATTATACAGGGGAGCTGC
>VZZY01021102.1:44824-68531 GCA_013400335.1 Eurystomus gularis | reverse complement strand
CCGACCACCACATCACCCACCAGGCCCTCTCTGTTCCTGAGATATGGTGGAATTCATAAAAGGACTAGATTTTTATTCAGAAACTGAGGACAATTCTATGTTAGTGTCATGTATAGGCTGATTATGTAAAAGGTAGTTACAAGCCAGTGCAGTAAGCTCTTTAGTTGCACTGAAACTTACCTGCATCACTTGGGTTTAAATAGAACAAGAATTCAAAAAGTGCAGATTCAAGGAAACTCAACTTTCAGCTTTCCATGACTCTGTAGAATGAAGTATAGGGAAGTTTCTCACAGGAATTTCAGAGGACTCAGAAATGCACATTTGTATGTGGCTTGGATTTCAACAATGCCCTGAGATTCTCACACAAAACTGGGGTCCTATTTTGTCTGATATTGAAGATCTTCACAGGAAGGTATCGCTGATATACTGTGTCGCTCTGTCTGTCCAGTCTGTAATTAACTGTCCAACTCATCTACTAACACTTACTAAATGAACATATTTGTTGATTCCTACATGTTTCTAGAATTGCCAGACTGCAGCAATGGTTATGTGAAAGAAAACCTAAAAGAAAATGAAGCCGAATGTTCTTCTGAGCTCATTATCAAATCTTAGAGTAACTCTAAAAGCTGTAATAGCTACCAGAAAAACGTCTACCAGTCCCTTTGCTAGCTCTTCATAGCTACTTATAAGACTCCAGAATGATGCATCATCATGACTTATTGTTTAGATTTCAGAAGAATCCACAATGTGCTAAATGCTTCTACAGTACAGGTGAAAACATAGTCATACCCAGAAAAGGGAAAGGTCTAAGAAAAGAGATGAAGATGAAGCAAATAGAGGGAGATATTTTACTTTTTCTTAGATGGCTCTACTACTACTTAGACAATCTTTTTTCTTTCACAAAGAACCTGAGATACAGTTTCACTGGGCCCTTTTTCACTTATATTCAATCTCTTTTTTCAACTCGTGTTCGCTCATGGGATAAATGAGACCGATAAGCAAAATGGATTAAGTAGCATGGTATGAACTCCACTGAAATCAATAAAAGACTTTCTTCTAACTTTAGTCAGCTACAGACTATGCTTTAATCAACCAGGTGTGTTTAAGTGTCACCATTTCCTTTAAATTGATTTTAAATACAGATAAAGAAAATTATCATAATTGGCCCAGATTCTATTTCTGGGACATCCAATCTTGGAACACTCCAGCCTGAAATACCACCCTAAAAAAAGAGGAGTTTTTTGTGCATGGGAGAGCAATGGAAATCAGACAAGCATGTAGCTCTGCTTATACTACTATACTTCCTTCAATAATATTATCTAACTGTTTCTGATTTCTTCAGATTATAAACTGCTTGTTCCCATATGCTTCTAAAGCAATTAGCACTTTGCTGACAGTTTGAGTTATTAATATTATTGTTGTTATTAATATTAATTCCAAACAGTGGCAAGACAAATTGGTTGTCCTTCATACAGAAAATGAGGCATATGTCCTGACTGTCATCAGTGAGACCTTTTGCTGTATTTGTGATTTGAAGTATACTGTTGATATTAGCCAAATACCTGTACCAATACTGCTGATAATTGTTGTGATGGCCAAGTGTTCCATCTGGCAAGCGAGAGCAGATCTTAGCTCAAAAAATGTGTACATTATTTAATATGTATTATTTCACGCACTATGTGAGGCTGTAAAATTGTAACTGAACTGTGGAGAACATGTCCTTCATCTCTCCTCCTAATTCTGCAGAAATCCTCCAAAAGAGATGAAGAATTTTTAAGATCCTTAGGACCAAGTGAATTTCTGAATGAATAGAATGAGTAGAAAATAAAGGACATCCTCTCTGAATCATGTCTGACAAGTTTTCCTCTGAACAAAAAGCTATGTGGTGTGCTGGGCATCAAGTATCTTATTTCCTTTGTTCACATATCTATTAAATGCCATGCTAAAATCCTACAAATAATAGTTGTTTCTTCTTGTCACTAATAAGGCCAACAACTATGATTTTGCATGTGAAAGTGTAAGAAGAATATTTCCTCCTGTTCTCTAATTCATGCCCCTCATTTCTTTTTCTGTGGTGAGATGGGCACAAAAACTTGAAAGAACAATACAGTCCCTTTTGTACTCTCTTCTGTCCTGTTCCACAAAAGCATCTTGTAAATGCATCTCAAATCGTGACTATCTCATCTGAGGATCCTTCCACAGCTAGGAACTGTGACCCTTAGAGAGAAAGAGAAATTGAATGTACTATATGTGGAATATAGGGGATAGAAAAATAGTAACACAGTGTCACTGTTAGTTTCCTTGCCCTCTTGAACAGTGTCAATGTCTATCTGGGGATGGATGACTCAAGCTCGGTGGGTGTGCAGATGATGGTTCAAACTTATGTTCATGAAACACCTTTTCTTCCACGATTCAGCCTCACTTCCAATCTGCCAGTGTGGCTGTGACTGCAGCTTCTGACACATCCTTCCCTTTCCTGCATTTTCCTGTATGAGGTCACACTGTTTCTGTTCAAAAAGACATCACAGAGATGCCTTCACTCTTTCTGGAGTCCCATCTTTGCCTATATTTGCTTTTCAAGTCCTCACAAACCCAAATAAAGGACAGCAATTTCCACAAAAACTTGTGCATGCATGCAGGAAGACGCTCTGGAAACAGGAGGCAGTGTCATTTTTATCTCTGCCAAGCACTGCAGTCTCCTACAGGCTCTAGTTAGTCTCTGTCATTGCAAGGAGATTGCTGACAGCCATTCAGTAAATTTATGCTCAAATAGAAGATGCCCACTGAAGTTGCCAGGACTCATTCATGGAAGATCTGGTAGTCAGTCTCTGATTTGTCCTTTGATGAGACAAACCAGCTCCAGCCAGAATCTGGACATTTGATTTGTAACTGTTGGCTAGCTTGCAGAGGGAAATACTCCCAAACTTCTCGATCACTACTTCTTAGGCTACAAGTGTTGTCTTTAACAGCACTGAAGGAACTGTTTTGCTAAACAGCATGGCATTAAACAGAAGTTTATTATTTAAAGACGGCTGTGTTGTAAGCTGCAGGCAAGAGTTTTGCCAATTGTATCTGGTGTTCCTATAATCTAGTAGCAATATAACCCTGTAGAGACATGTCCCATAGACAAGTATTGAATTACATTACTACTGTGTGCTTTCTTAATGAAACATTAGCACCTTTGGGACTTAACAAGTTTCATCCATGATTACTTCAGCACAACTAGTATTAAGAAAGCAAGCTGAAAGACAGAAATATGTTTTGATATTTATTTTAATTCCAGAGTAACATATCTGTTCTAATTAGAGGTACCTTCAGGCAGATGTTCAAATCACGTGGGAATTTGTATGCCAAATGCAAGATTAATGGGCTCACATGCTAATGAAGCACTCTTTCACTTTCCATGCCAGAGAATAAAAGCACCAGCCCTTCAATGGTGAAGCTGAAGCTACATCCTTCCTTAGCTGCGAAGGTTTATTTATTCATGTGCGATTCTTCAGAGATTATTTCACTGATTCATCGGACAATCTTTTTAGCTTTTTCCTTTTCATGCTATAGTAAAGGGCTTAGCCCTTTTCTCCTCACTCAGGCAAAACTCATAATTTGCATGTCTAGGGTATATAGTACCTTTGCTCTATGAAGCGTTTTCATCCTGCTTCTGATGAGGCACTAAACAGAAAACACTTCCCCTAAACAAATGAATACTGGCTTGGTTATAAGAAGTGACATTTCAGTCTGCCCTCAATAACAGACCAAGAGTCAATTTAGTGTCAAAAAATAGCAAGTTGCCTATCTATAAGAAAGGGTTTTGGTTTTGTTTCTTTCAGGGGCAGGCAAGCTGACTGAGATTCTATCTTCACCATGAAAAAGGTCTTTATTTTGTGTTATTAAATGAAAGCTGAGCTTATCACTGACATCACAGGCTAGTCCTAATAGCTTTTACAATGGCCCTAATGGCCAGCCTGAGAGACTCCCTGGGCCACATTCTCAGGCTGTATAAACTAATGAAAAACTGGACCCTCTGTTGTTAGTACTTCCTTTCCCCCATGTGTCATTTTCCACCCCATAGTAAGCTACAACATACAGTTGCTTCCTGGTCTGACATATGGACTCCCAATTTTCATAAAATAAGTAATTTTTATTCAAGTTTCTGCCTGAAATCTCAAACCTCTAGGTTCAGAAGCTTGGGTCCAACATGTTCATGAGTATAGCCTGATCTTCTTGTCTATCTTTGCTTACACTTTGTGTATGGCTGTACCTGAGGGTGATTTAGGAATTCCCTTCACCAGCTTATCATTGTTTTTGTAGAAGCCAAATTATCTCCATTTTCTTTGAATTTTATGGAAAGGAAATAAAACATAATAAAATATTGTTCCCAAAAGGGCAGTTGTGTAGTATAATCTGCATTTCTCTTCTATTTCAGGCTGCCTCAAGAGGACCGTGTATTGCCAAGGTTATACAGCTATAATCATCATGTATTTATGCAAAATAAGAACTATGTAATAGTGCAACATTAAACATGATGAGATTATTAAAAGGAAAATACAGATGAACATAAGCCTTTACTTCTAGTACTTCCTTTAACAGGAGTTTAAACCAAAGCTTTAGTCAAATACTTACATAAATCCATTTCTTCATTACTTTACCGGTTTCGATAGGCTAAGACAATTAATGTCTCTGTACTTTTATTAAATACATTGATTTTTAGGTCACAAAATGTTCTTAGTGAGAAATTAGGTTTTCAAATAAGTTCTAAAGGATTGTATTTTGTAAATACAAGTGCTCAAGCTCTGGAGAATTTATAGCTGGAACCAACCACACCACAGCTACTAGCTATTTGGATGTATTCACTGGTGTGTGTCATATCTCCTAACAAGCATCAAATGCCCTTAGCTCCCAATCAGTCACAGAACTGAGCCCTGGATGGTTATCTTCCATCCTAAAACTCCTTCCTGTATGGGAAAAGATAAAGATCAGGCTGACACATTCTGTGGTTCCCATCTATGCTGGCTCCAGGCATAGGGGAACATCCTTCTCTGATCCCCAATTTGGGATGTCAACACAGGTCCACACTATTCTTTTGTAGATACATTGCAGGGTCATTTTGCCCCCTTGCCCATATAGGAACATAACAATATGTAGGAACACAAGGTCATCTCCAGATTTATACAGTTTTGTAATGTTGTAGAATGTCAGAACGGATGTGCTGGTTCAGGTCCAAACCTACACAGTTTGGTAGCCCATCTCTGCCAGTGATGAGGTGAGTGCCTGGGAAGTATAGAGAGAGGTGGAGGCCTACACTGATATTTCTCCAAATGACCTCCACTGGTTAAACATTAGGGGCTTCCTAGGCCAGCTTTGCTTTCTAGGTGTTTCCACTCATGGATTTATCTTCCTTGTTCACTCTCTCCTTGAATCTAAGTGAGATTTGAGCACCCATAACATCCTGTAGCAGCAAGTTTCCCATCCTAGTTACACAAAGTGTGAAAAAATACTTCCTTTTGTTTGTATTCAGCTTACATCTTGCCCACTTTGGTGAGTCACTATTTCTATACTGAGATGAAATGGTGAGCAAGCCATCCTTATGTACCATCTCAACACCACTCATAATTTCATAGGCATTTCTCCTACCCCTCTAGAATTGTTCCTTTTCCACAGTGATGTCACCTGGGTTATTTTGTTCTTGCCTCTGTGGAAGTCTTTGCACTCCTTCCTTGTTGCTCTTGCCTAAAATTTTTCTAGTTTTCTTGCACCTGTTTTGAGATGGGGGATGATCAGAACTGCCTGTGTAAAGAGGATATAAAACCTGCCATGCCTTGATGTTCCTGAGAACAGAAAGTGAGGTATCAGCCCTTGCACAAGCCCCAACATCTTCATACAGGTTCTATCAAAATTTATTATCTTCTATTCCCAAGAGCAATAGTTGTGCAACAGATTCGGTTGCCTTTCAGTCAGGTGCAACATGATTCCTGAATGTATATTATTCCACACACCCAAGAAACCAGGCTGAGACTACACTTCATAATTTTTCAAGTTGCAAAGCTAGTTTAAGAGCAGTCCTCTACTCCTCTGTTGGTGCTCAGATGTGGCAATTCAGCTGTCTGGGTGACCGTACCCAAAACTGGTTCAGTGAAATGATTTAAGCTAACAGACACACTCTCCCACCCTTCTTCAAGTGTTGCTTTTCTTTGTTTATTAACCTGCATCACTCCAGCTGTCAGCAGCATACCAATGAATGAATTAGCCTTGCTGAAGGACTGATAAGCTTTCCCTGCCAGAGGTGAGGTTAGCAGAGAATGGAATGAGCAGGTGGAAGCAAAAAAAGGGGATGAAACTTCTTAAACTGGCTTTCCACCAGCAAAATCCTTTTGTGAAACCATGGTTTCAGAGGTGATGAGTAGCTGCACTGATTTCATCAGTTGTGCTTTTCTCAGGGAGGGATGCTGCAGGTGGGAGGGATTTGGGGGCGGTGGAAGGGAGAGGGGCATTTCCTGTGTTTAAAGGTTTTATGTTTGTGCAGGCAGTGATGCTCTGAATTGTTTGTGATTTCTTAGGGATAGGCCTACTGCCTGAAACATCTGTTTTACAACATAAACAACACACCATATTCTCCCCCTCTTAAAAAAACCAAAAAATAAATTAACAGATTGAGAGATAGAGCATAGAAGGATAGACAAAGGGGAGAGCTAATGAGCAGTGCAGGGCAGGGGTTGTTCCTGTGAGTGGGACAGCAAGTAGAGTTTTCAAAGTACAAGTCAGAAGGTTTAAGAAATGAAGACTGGAGAAAGCGAGATAGAAAAATTCAATTCCAGGCTCCTAGTGACATATTCAAATAGTTTCTGCCCTCCTTAAACTTCGGATTTGCTGCAGTTTACACCACTAATCCTCGCATTCCTCACATGCCAATCAGGCCTCTTAAGGGGGCACTTGGGCAGGGAGGTGGTCTGTGACTTGCCATTCCCCTGTGCGATAAGCAGAAAGTACTTGCACAGATATTGTACCCAATATGCTTTCACGGCTGTCAGAGAAACAGCAGCATGTTCCCAGCTGGATACACTCAGCCAAGTCTTCTCCCTGTGCCAGTCTATACCTCACCTGATGCCACTTTATACCAGGGAGGATCTGGCCAGATATTTTTGCAGTTCCCTCAGAAAGCCTTCAGTAGAAAAGCAATACTTTGGAGCACTTTGTACTCAGAAGATGGTTGAGGTGCTTTTTGGCATTTCTCTCGAAAATTTCTGTCACAATTTAATATAATTTTTTTTTCTTTTGGTATTTGCATGTATATCACGAATTGCATGTGTTCCTGAATTAAAAAGAAAGCCATGGAAGTGCTAGCTCACAATTTATTTTGGTACAAAAGCTCTCAGTATAAGCATGTATGGAATTAGTTTATCTATATGAATATTCATATGTTTATAGCACACAATATCTAAAGAAATAAAAACAAGAACATTCAATGATTGCCTTAACACCTCTTTATAACCTAGCAAGTGAAAACCCCCGTGATCTTTGATTTGTTAAGAAATTTCAGTAACCAAACATTTTCCTTCCAAGCTCATTTTCTTTGGGGAAATATATCAGGTTAAAAGACTTTATGTTGAAAAACAGGCATCTTAAGCAAAGGTTAAAAATTACACCATTAAAAATGAGATTTTTCTGGAGACCAGGTAACCAAATATCAGAGGAACATATTATCTTCATGGAGAAAATCTGAGTTTTAAGTGAAACCAGAGGGGACCGGGTCACTCCGCATGACCCCGCAGGCATGCTAAACAAGCCTAACTCCATTTCAGAATCCGTCATTGACTGCTGCAGCGAGGTGCTTGAAATGGGGCTGTGTAGCTCGACAGTATTGTTTTCTGTCTCCATTTTTCACAGGAAACCCAGATGAAACCTCAAAACAGGGAAAAATAAGTATTTCAACTTAGATTTTTTTTCTTCCTCTGGAGTCAACTATTTGAAGATTTGGTGTTTGGATAAATCAATGCAGCCACTGTACCTTAGTGTCGGCTCATGCTGATTAGTTCAATTAGATCTAAAAGTCTGCATTAGATACTGTAATTAGTAGATTTTAAATAATACCTTTGGTCCTGTATATTTTAATGACTGTGTTTCTTTATGCCTGTACGTTTGTTACATTTATATTTCATCTGGATTTCTTTTAGTGGTTGATAATGTTTATTTCTTCATTTTGAAAGTTTATCTTAGTTGCTTATTTTTTAGTAATTTCCTTTTCCCCCCTCCTGTTTTATGTCAAATCTACCTAGATTTTAAGGAAGGAATTTTTAAAGATAGTTTTTGTAACTTGAAATAAATAATATTATATGTTAAACATTTCTTTTATTTGTACCAATGTGTGAGACTCAGATAACACAATAAAAATGTTTGCAATAACTACATGCAGTTTTCAGGAGTTCACTATTAGCTTTGCAAAGATTTCAATGATATCACTCTTATTCATTTTTTAAAATTGTTTTATGAATGCAGTTAAAGACCAAAGGCACTTTTTAGAACATTGAAATGTTTGAAATTTAGAGGCACACTGACATCCACCTTTGGTGTGTTTGGTTTATGAAGAAAAGTTGCGAAAAGAGTGAGCACAAGGAGTCAGACCAGCCAGCTGTAATTGTACACATGGGTGCTTGTGTAAGGCTGGATAGAATCTCACATGGCCAAGCACCTAAGTTCAGTGGAGACAACTGCAATAACGCTAGTAACTATATTTGCTTAAATGCACCACTAAAGCATAGGACAGTCTCTGTAACAGAATTTAAAGCGGTTTCAGTTTTTAGACAGATGCAGTAAGGTATTACCTCAATGCAGGAATAGGATAAGGCCAGCAAAAGTTTGTCAAAGGGACTCTATCACTGTGATAATTTGATTATTTGCTTTGAGTTCTTTATGTTATTATTCCTTGTCACTGCAAGCCATCTGAAATACATACCAAAAAAAAAAAAAACCACCAAAAGACCCAAACCCAAAACAAAACCAAAACCAGCTAATTTGGATTCTAGTGACATCAAAAAATCGGAATCTGTCCCATTTTTTGCTCTGGCCCATGGATCCTAAAATCTAAGTCCAAAGCAGCCAAATGTCAGCTCTCATAAGAAAGCCAGGTGCCAGATGTTGGAACAATTGAAGGCCCAGATGACAGAGGTCGCCATTTGTTTTGGGCAGCTGTCCTTCAGCCAGTCGGTGCCCCCGAGGACCACGGGCAGACGCCAGATGGCTCCGGGTGGGTGCTCTGATGGCCCCAGGGCCACCGGCTCCTGGCAGGGGCTGGGAGGATGGAGCAGGCTCTCAGAAAGATATTGGCCAAGGGAAGTGGGATTTAAACCAGAACCTTTGAAGTCAATGTAAGTTAATATGAATGAATTTGAGGCTGAGTATAATAATTACTGCTGCGAGGCGATAGCAGCAGCAAAGTTAGGCTCCCGCAGAACATCTAAATACCCAAATCATTAAGCTTTCCTGTGACCTGTATATCCTGGGTCAAATTCATATGGAGACTACAAAGCCCACAGGCTAAATTATGTATTTGAGGACACAGATAATCAGTCTCGCCTAATAAAACTACAAGAAAATGCATGCTCCAAGCTGACATCACCACAGACAAGCTGCATGTAAAAGTGCACTGTAAAACAATGAGTCTAGTGCTCTCCAGCCTCAAACTGGGGTGACTGGAGGGGGATCTGATAGAGGAGCTGTAAAATCATTAGTAGAAAGGAGAAGGTGTATGGGGAACAATTGGTCACTGTCTTTTCAGTACAAGAGCTAAGAGTCATCAAAGGAAGCCAGAAGGACCCAGATTTGTGATAAACAAAAGGAAAATCTCCCTCACTTCCCTCAGAGATTAACTCATGGGACTGCTTGATGCGGGATGGGGATGGGGCTGGAGGTTTATGAGTATTCAGAAATGACTAAGTCCATGGTAGGCAAACCTGCCAAGGATGCCTGAACACAAATAATTGCATACTTCCTTTGTACTTGTATCCCTCTCCAGGTAATTTATTATAGACTTTGTCAGGTACAGGCTGGTGAGTTTGGTAGATACTTGGCTGGGCTGTTACAGCCATTCTCACGTTCTTACCTTCAGCACTGTATAACCACAGAAAACTGGAGAGGGCACAGTTTTTAAAAAAAGGGTTGCCACGTGGTATTTTATCCAGATTAGTTCAGTCTAAGGGAAAAAGTCATGAGGCCTCATAGCTGACTTGTTGCAAAAGCTCTTTGGAGGTATGGTGATTTTCAGACTTGCTTTTGAGTCTTTCTACCCTCCCAGGAGAAAAACAGGCTGTTCTGGAATGAGCATACGCTTACAAACAAAAGATTTGCTTTAGTTCATTATCTTTTGTGACTGCATAGAAGTAATCCATTGGCTATTAGAAGACTCAGTTTGAAAATCAGCAGTTACTATCCTTGGGAGATGAATTGCAGCCCTGGTGCCCATTCTTTATTTTCCTGTGTAAAGCTATACAGCTTAGCAGTCATGTGCCATAATCTCATGCTTGCTGCATGGCAGTTTCCAAGGAAACTCACAGGCTGCACATGCTAGAAGTGATCCTGAGGGGATGTCAGCTACAATTTCTTTGGTGGACACTTTGCTTGGAGAGGAAGCTTACACACGGTAAAGGCTGGGTTTCCCATCCCAGGTTAGGGAGTGTTAGAATGTGTTTACAGCAAAGCACATACCTTGTTTTCTAGGATAGAGACTGGAAGGTAAGACTTCACAATAATTTCATTTCCTTAGTGTACTTTTTTTTCTAAACCATGGTCCATCTACCTATTTTTGTAGCCTAATATTTGTGATCTGTGAAAGCTTGATGTGTCTCATTGACACTATTGTGTGAAGATTACTTTATGTAAAATGGCAATAAGCATGTAGGAAAAAAGGCATTAGGAAAACACACATGAAGATACAAGCTGAATAAAACAACCTATTTCCCTGGGAAACATAAACATTTGAAAAAGAGTATTGTACTAGAAAGAAAAACTCGGTTTAAAAGATGAGACAAAGGTCCAATCTCCTAATGAGATAGGAGTGGCATATGATATCTGTATATTATGTGTATCCAGTACTATTTGAATATGTTGAAGGTTATCAGGCTGCAGCTTTTCAGCCTCTGAGATTAAGCCTGCCTATAATGCATAGCTCTCATACATCCCAAAGAGCATGTATTATGTTTACAGGGATATTTTTGAAAGTGTCTGTCCATATAGATACCATTCACCTACTCATCTAGCCTGAGGTTATACAGAGCATGTATTTTGGGAGAAGAGCATAGAGTTCTTTTTCTTCTTTGTTCCATTCTTTTGTTGTTGTTGCTTTTGTTTTGTTCTTGGGCAAAGGCTAATTTTGCCCCCCCCCCAGTCAGAGATTTAACACTGTGAAATACAAGGACTGTAACAAAGAAAACAGAGTGCATGTATCTTCTGGCTTCCAAATACCAGAGGTATGTTTGAAAGGAACCAGCCTATCTTTGATAAAGATTTTTATCATCTTTCAAGAACTGAATCTCAGACTATAAAACATCAGTTTAAATCCAAACATTTATTTCCACCTTTTAATTTGGAACACTGAACAGAAAAGCTTAGTGATGGTTAGACAGTCAGTAACAGAAGGCAGAAGGTCAAAGCCTGTGTCCTCTTGCTCTAAACCAGAAAGCTAACAAAAAGTAAGTAAGTCTAGCCGGCTCTCCACTCCACATTAAAATATGCAGGAGAGAAAATAAAAATTTGAAGAACAGAAAGCTACTAGATGTTAACCAGTTATTTTAAACTGTTTTAAATTAGATAGGAAATCAGTGCCATATTATCACACAAAATATACAGTAGAGGAGGAAACACAGAAACACTTCCCTAAATTTACCAAAATGCATTTGTTTCATAACAAAAATATGTATAAGGAGGAATGTGTATCCAATCTGGAAGAATGTTAGCATTTAACACTCTTTTCATCTTTGTGAAAATACTCCCCTTCTGGGACCTTGCCAAGAAAGAGAGATTTTGACAGGCTGACTTCTTCCAGGGAGATACTTCATGTATCCCAGATTCAGCCATGTGTCTTTTTATTCTGAATAGTAGCTAGTGTGTGATTTTGGGGTGGTTTTTTTTGGTTTTGGCTTTTATTTGTTTATTTGTTTGAAGTGAAGGTCATTATTTGATTTTGGACAGGAGCACTGTGATATGTAATCTGGCATATTTAAATTCATCGGGTATCTTCTATTTGGTATCTTCATGGGTATTTTGTAGCTACACATGTATATATAGTCTGCTTGCTTTTAGTCTGTAAACAAAGACAGAAAACAACCTTTGCTTGTAAACTTGTGCAATTGCAAAATGAAACGTGGAACAACAAAAAAAAGGGGGAAATCTTTGTGCCATTTCCTCCCATTTACAACACCATGAGATCAAAAAAATAAATTGACGAACAGGAAGTAGCTTCGAAATTATAGCTCCTTCTATGAAGCTGACATTCTTGGTTGCCTGCTCTCTTTGAAGAAGAATAATTGAACAGGCTCTAGTTACAGGGGCCAACTCTTTTGAAAGCAGAGCTCTCTAGGTGAAGGTTATTCTTTACTCGGGGGTTAATCAGGGACCTGGATTTCTGTCTCTGTAATGCTGCTGGAAGGAAAGGATTGAAAACAAATTCCTCTCTTCAGAATTGCCCAAGATTTCAGTCTCCAATGTGATTTGCACTGATAACAGATTCTCTCTGTTTTTTTCTCTCTCCAATGAAAGTATCATTGTCAATTATATTTTCTTTTTAACTATTTGCTAACAGCTTCTACCTCTGGATAACCTAATAGCATATAAAATGTCGAATACTTTGATCTCTAATTCTGTAAGTCACCCTAACGTGTGATCTTAAAACCTGTGAATTGGTTGCACTTGGGGTGTGTTGGTGCTGTATAGTGTCACAGCTGAAGACAATGGGGAAATCTGTACACTTAGTCCTTCTCAGATTGCAGCCTGAGCCCAGATTTCTCTGGCTTAGTTTATGGAATGGTCTGGAAGTCAGCTTCTACTTCAGGCACCCAGTGTGATGGAAACACTCATCCTACACAAAGACAAAGAAACAAGAAAAAAACTACCAAGATGAATCAGGTGTAATCCAATAATCTGGTGGTGGAAAGTGGACCAAAATGGAGTTGAATGTAATGTGGGAAAATATGTGTGAAGGAAATCTGGTATTCAGACTCATGTCTAGGAGAGGGTGAGGTGAGGAAGGACGTGCTGACACTGGTGATTTGAAATGAACTGAGGATGCAAAAGAAATTGGTTCTTAACTGGGTATTTTTAGTGTCTTCTAAGATGTCTGCATCTTCTTCAGTAAGATATAAGACATCATTTTTAAAAATTTTATTTTTAAAAGCACTGCCTATGGAAAAATTTTATACATAAGGCAATGTCCAAGGAGAAATATTTTCCTGTCAAAAAACCTACTCCACATAGTACTCTGATCTCACCTTCCCTGCTGTAGGACTCAAGCACAAGCATTCAGGCAACCATTTTCCAGGCAGTCAGGTAAAGCAGACTGTCCCTGCTGTCATACATCTTCCTAACTCTACTTCTAATAAAAAGTAAAAAAAAAAAAAAAAAAGGAAAAAAAAAAAGGGGGGGGAGGGGGGGGGGGGGGGGGAAAAAAAAAAAAAAAAAAAAAAAAAAAAAAAAAAAAAAAAAAAAAAAAAAAGGAGGAGGGGGGGGGGGGGGGGGGGGGGGGGGGGAGAAAGAAAGAAAAAGAAAGAAAAATAAATACAAACAAACAAACAACAAAGTAAAGATAAGTTCTTGGTTCATCCTTGACAAATGAGCTTTGATTTTTTTGCTGCATAGCTACCCCGATGAAGTTTCTGACCAGCAGATGATTTGGCTTCATATACATTGGTGTAGTTACAACTGCCCAGTGGTTACATTTGTCCAGATTATTTAATCTCATAAAACATACTGGACACTGCTTATTTTAATTCAATGCTTGTATAAATACTTCTTTTATTCCTAAGACAGTGGCTGCCTGCCTGTTTTTAGCCACTTTTCTTCCTTTACATCGCCAGACTTTTCTGCTTCTGGCTTGGAGATTTTCCCAATGGTCATAATGTTCCAAAGAGAGCAAGGAAAAGAAAACACAAGAGTCCCGGTCAACTGTAGTGATGCTATTGAAGTGCCTTATTCTGTGAGGGAGGACTGCAATACTTGACTCTTTAGTCCTGGTTTTATTCTCTTTCATACACAGAGAAACTGAGGCAGGGAAATGGGTCCCACAGATTACTGAGCGCTTCACGAAAACAGAGTAACATTCCAGGCGTCCACTGATCCTTGCCAAACTATTCAGCAGCATTGCAGGAGGAGCTCAACACCTAAAGGAACAAGCCATGAGTGGCTTCTCCAAGGT
This sequence comes from Eurystomus gularis, assembly GCA_013400335.1. Taxonomy (NCBI): domain Eukaryota; kingdom Metazoa; phylum Chordata; class Aves; order Coraciiformes; family Coraciidae; genus Eurystomus; species Eurystomus gularis. Next base: position 54,136 of record VZZY01021102.1, on the reverse strand, counting down.
CAGGGGACCCAGACTGAAAGCTCAAGTTAACGCTCCGGGGTTCTCGTTCCCAGCTGTCAGCATGGCTGCCGAGCTGTTCACATAGATTACCTGGGGTTTGCCTCCTTCCATTCTTTCCCACTGTTTGTCAGTCCCAGTTTTTGACATCTCATTTAAAATTAGACCCTAATTTTGAAACCCGATCCACGCGCGCACCGTTCGGCAGCTCCAGGAGCTCCAGTGAAAGTCTGCTTGCAAGGAGGAAGCCTGTGGGATGGCAGCCAACGATTGCAACTGTTCGCAGATTTGTCCAGCATCCAGCTTTCTAGGATTGCAGCCTCGGTGGAGCCCCCGGGCGCTGGGAGCAGAGGGGAGCCCCTGGGGCGATGCTCCGGGGCCGTGCGCCACCTACCGCCTGCGCCGCTGGGGCTGCCGCCTGCCCCTACCAACCCGCAGGAGCAAGGACAGCTCACAGAAAGGACGCTTTTCTTGCCTTTTTCTTTTTCCTTTTCGTCTTTTTCTTCTTCTATTTCTTCTTCTTTTTCTTTTTTTTTTTTTTCCCCCTCCAGACCGGAAAAATGACAGCGCTTTTGTGTTTTGTAGCTTGCCACAAAATCCAGGCGTTATTGGAGGCTCCAAGTGGGAAGTCCCCCCCAACTCTTCCACTAGCTTTCCACTGTTGTAAGCTGTTCCTGGAATCATCAAGGGATATGTGGCATATTTGGTTTTTCCCCTGAAGAAAAAGCTGAGTTTTTTGAAAAGCCATTAAGAACTCACAGGAAGGGAAGGTCCTTTCAGAAAGTGTGTTTTGGCCTTTGTCTCACAGGTATTGTCCATGCAGGAATTTGCTTACGTAGGACCTAAGAGTGTAACTGAGCAACAGGGCAGGAAAAAAATTACTCAACAATTTATCTTTGTAGTTAGAAGTGCTTAGATGCCTCTATTTACCCCTAGAATTCTAGCAATGGCAAAGTGAGTGTTGGAGTGGGGACTGTCATAAGCAGTCCTATATCCTGTGTGCCAGTCTGAAAGACAGATATACTAGAGAGGATCCAACCCACTGCAATCCCATCTATACTGGGATGTTAGTGCCTAAAATTAGTTCATGTTCAGAATAGTGTTACAAATTGCTTAGCTCTGCAGACATGAAATTCATTAGATTCTTCCTCATGACTGAGACTGCCATAAGCTTACTTGGTCACACAAGTACCAGGGACGTGGATGTCTATGCCTTACCTAAATCTCTGCTGTATATGAAATTCAACTGAACACATATCTGACTCAGCTCAGGAATAAAAAGAAAAACAACACTAATTTTAGGTTTATGACCAAGTTCAAAGTTAAGTCCTGTAAACACATTCGTTTGAAGGCACAGAATGTCTAACATCCCATCATGGTCAATGAAGGTGAAGCAATGATCAGCTATTTCTAGCATAGAAGACAGAGTGCGTTTCACTTACTTAAACGTAGGTACTTAGTTCCATCAGGGATGTCCTCATGTTGTTATTTCATACAGCATGTGTCGGTCACATCTGCTGTTCTTGTGTGGATATACTGAATGTCTCAAAATTTACTGTCTTGTGAGACACTCCACACTCAGGCAATCAAACTGAGTCCCCAGAGGCTGAATCTCTATGGAGGCTCCAGCAACTTCAGTGGAGGCTCAGGCAGTCAGCACAACCATAAGTAGTGTGTGTCCCTGTAGGGGACTTCTCTAGGTATCCTAATTTTGAACTGTGTTCAGCTCTATTTCCAGAGAAGTTCAAGACAGTGACTAACTTCAACAGTCATGGCACTTACCTTTCATATGGCAGTGGAAGGACTCATACAGCCAAAAGAAATCCTGTTTCGAGTCTGCATCTCTAGACAGGATCTGATATTATGATGCAGACAGTGCAGGAAAGGTTTCTTACCACAACAGCAGTAATGACTTCTTTAGTCCTGGATTGAGAGGATGAATCTCTTTAACATTTCTTTTGTGCTGCTGCAAACTGTCTAAAATCCAATTGCTTGGGACATTCCTAAAAAGGAAAAGAGGAAAATCAATCAAAATTAACTAAAGGTGTAAATTTAAAGTGTTAAAACTCACTTTTAGTGTAAGTGTAAAGACAATTTAATACTGAATAAGGGGATCCTCAAAGGAGCTTAATGAGGTCTTGCTAATCCACTTAAAGAAGTGAATCTTTCTTAGGTTTTCCCTGTGGACACACCCTTAATCTTTTGTCATAAATTCACAGTTGCTCTTCTAGTTTGCATAAATTTTATAAAGCTCATGGGTTCAGTGTACCAAATAAAGTCCACCTATCTGCTGCTCGGTTACACTGGAGCTGGGTGAGAACATTGCTGACATTTTTTTGAGAGTTTGCAAACTTCTGCCACAGATTGATTCTCTATATCTTTTTAATGGCTTGATATTTAAAAAAAAAGCACTATATATTTTATTTACATGTTTTTTCTTTTTTTTTTCTTCTTTTTTTTTCTGAATTTCCAGCCCTCTCTGTACCTCTGACAATTCCGTAAGACTGAATATTATTTCTCCCCACTTGTGATCCAGAAGCAGGAGCTTAATCTCAGGCCAGAGTCCTAATAAAACTACGGTTCAGTCTTGTTAAATGCAGGAGCTGTTCACATTCCTATTGGAGCTTAGCACTTAGCACACCTATCAAGAAAATACAGGGCAAAGAATCATTTGTTTCTTCCTCACCAGAGGTTTTTAACCCAATTTCTCTACTTGCTCAGAGCACCCAACTCACCAGATTATTTTTTCCCTTCAAGCGTGAGCATAATTTCATTTCTGGTGAGACAACCCGGGGGAAGCCAGGGATTAACCCGAAATACGAATTCCTCGTGGTTTTTTTTTTTCTTTTTTCCCTTCTTTTGGGCGGAGCNGCTCGGGGAGGAGTGGATGGACCTTCGGCTCGGCGGCCAGGCTCAAAGCCGGCGTGGGCGACGGGGATTCGGCTTCTGAGGGGTGGGATGCTCTCTGCGGATGGAGGACTGCCGAGAGGAGACGGGGGTCCACCTGGAAGGGGCTGCAAAGCCAGCTTTGCCGGCAGCCTGGCCAAGCTGGAGTGGAGGGCTTTAAGCTAGGAAACATGAAGGAGAAGATGGCACCAAGCTGGGTGGTGCAGCTGATATGCCAGAGGGACGAGATGCCACCCAGCGGGACCTGGATAGGCTGGAGAGATGGGCCCAGGTGAAGCTCATGAGGGTCAACAAGACCAAGTGCAGGGTCCTGCACCTGGGCCAGGGCAACCTGCATTATCAATATAGGCTGGAAGAGGACATGCTAGAGAGCAGCCCTGTGGAAAAAGACTTGGGGGTACAAATAGATGAAAAGCTGGACATGAGCCACCAATGCGCAATGGCAGCCCAAAAGGCCAATCACATCCTGGGCTGCATCAAAAGAAGTGTGGCCAGCAGATCAAGAGAGGTGATTCTGCCCCTCTACTCTGCCCTGGTAAGACCTCACCTGGAGTACTGCATCCAGCTCTGGGAGCCCCCAGCACAAGAAGGACACGGAGCTGTTGGAGCATGTCCAGAGGAGAGCCACAAAAATGATTAGAGGGCTGGAGCACCTCTCCTATGAAGACAGGCTGAGAGAGTTGGGGCTGCTCAGCCTGGAGAAGAGAAGGCTCCACGGGGACCTTACAGCAACCTTCCAGTACCTGAAAGGGGCCTATAAGACGGCAGGGGGAGATCTGTTCTCAAGGGTCTGTAGCAACAGGACAAGGGGGAATGGCTTTAAGCTAGAAAAGGGTAGATTTAGGTTAGAGGTTAGGAAAAAGTTCTTTAATATGAGGATGGCTGAGCACTGGAACAGGTTGCCCAGAGAGGTGGTGGAGGCCCCATCCCTGGAGTCATTCAAGGTTAGGCTTGATGGGGCTCTGAGCAACCTGACCTAGTTAGAAATGTCCCTGCTTATTGTAGTGGGGTTGGACTAGATGGCCTTTAGAGGTCCCTTCCAGTCCAATACATTCTATGATTCTATGATTCTGTGATTGATTCTGTGAAGGGAAGGACCTCTACTCTGCCCTGTTGAGGCCTTGTCTGGAGTATTGTGTCTAATTCTGGGCTCCCCAGTTCAAGAGGGACATGGAACTACTGGAAAGAGTCCAGCACAGGGCCCCTAAGATATTTAAGGGATTGTAGTATCTACCATATGAGGAAAGGCTGAGGGAGCTGGGTCTGTTTAGCTTGAGAAGAGGAGGCTGAACAGGGGTCTGGTCAGTGCTTATAAATATCTAAAGAGTAGGTGTCAGGAGGATGGGGCCAAACTCTTCTCAGAGGCGTTCAGTGACATGACAAGGGGCAATGGCCAAAAACTGGTAAACAGAAAGTTCAACCTAAACATAAGGAAACACTTCTTTACTGTGAGAGGAACAGAGCACTGGAACAGGCTACCCAGGGAGGTCTCTGTCTCTGGAGACATTTAAAAACTACCTGGACATGTTCCTGTATGATTTATTCTAGGATCCTGCTCTAGTAGGTGGTTTGGACTATATGATCTTCAGAGGTCCCTTCCAACCCCTACCATTCTGTGACTCTCAGACTGCGAGGAAGAGAAAACCAATGATTAAGCGCAGAGGTAGCGGACCATCTTTGTAAGCAAAAGGTGCAGGGTGACATGGGCAGGAGACACCCTGGAAACAATGAAGCAGAGTGGAAAGCGCCTCACCTGCAGCATATGCACGTAGTGCTGAGAGGATAGCACATGGACGAAGCTCTCATTCCCTTTATGGGGAGTAAGCACAAGTGGGGTCACCTCTGAAATGCCTGCACAGTAACACCTGCATCATGGGGAAAAAGGATAGCTATGGCCTACTGCAATCACAGACCGTTCACCCAACTGGAGTGCTGTGATGGAGAGGTACAGGCCCTTAGAAAGGACAGGCTGGGATGGTGAAGAGGAATATCCGCCCTTTATGTGAAAGAGCATCAGGGATGCACAGAGCTCTGCCTGGGGATGGGTGATGACTCAGCTGAGAATCTTCTTCAAACAACTGGAAGAAGCCTCAAGTTTGCAGGCCTCAAGGGGGATGTTAACCACCCTGTCACCTGCTGAAGCGACAATATAGTATGGCACAAGCTATGGAGTGTCTGTCCTGTTTTGATACTCAAAACATGTCTGGGCATGGCCTTTACCAATCTGCTGTATTTGACCCTCTCCTGAGGAGGGACTAGGTGATCTCCAGAGGTGCCTTCCAACTTCTGTGATACCGTGATTCTGTGACACTCAGCAGTTTTCATATCCCAAGTAAATTACCGCAATGAATAAACAAGAAAGGGAGAAATAAAGCAGCCAGTATGAGTGCAACCCTGCATGACTACAATCAATATTCATCAAATAGAAAAAGCAAAAAATCAATAAGATAAAAATTAAAGAGTAAAAGAAAAAGAAATCTTTTTCAATACACAGGCACAACTGATCTCCAGACCATGGAGTCTTGCTCATTCTGTGCATGCTTTCAGCTTACGGATCCACATACAAAGCGGGGACAGTTAAGGCTGCAGGGACAATAATTTCATAGTTGTTAGGTGACTTGCTTTCAAAATCTGACATTGTTTCTATAGAGTAACTTTCCCTTTATGCATGTAATATGCACCTGACATATATATGTAAATGTGTATCTGTATACACACACACACACACACACACATATATATATATATACATTCCTTGTTTGGAAATGTAAATATGTCCTCATGGCTAACAATGGATATTAATAAATTGCCATTACTCTTTCTGGGAGAACAAACATCTAGGTAATCAGCAGGAAATGGCTAAGATAGTATTTTAGTGCTAGTATGTAGTTCATAGAGGCTCTCATTATGAAGTTTTATCAAGACAAACAATGCTGATGAAGTTCAGAACTTGTCTTTTTCACAAGGTGAATTTCAGTTATCCCTTGCATATTTGTTAGGAGGGTAGACAGAGTGAAGTTTCACACAGAAAAGAAAGGTGGTGTGAAGCTCCCTTTGTGAAGCTCTGGTGCCCTTCCAGCTGACTGTGACAGGGTACAGAGATGGTGAGTGATATGGAAGACCCTTTGTTCACAGCTGTGGGGACCCTTCAGCTGCCGGTAGAACCATGCTGTGGTACAGAATGTTTCCTTAAGCTTAGGTTGATGTCTTTGTACAAGTTGCAACACTCTCTGAGTGGTGGAAAAAGGAGAGGATGAGAGTGTGCCATGATCTGGTTATGTCTCTGTCCAGGATTGTCGCCACCAAAGACAATGGAGCAGCCACCCTCTGTCACCATGGGCAGCCCCTTCCTCCCAGCCTCACACCTGAACTGTCCATCCCACATCTCCCTGACATCCAGGAGACACCTGTCCTGGGCCAACCATGTTACCAACTCCACTGTAACAGGGGCCACTACCAGCATTCTGCCCACTGTGACATGTCAACTACATTGCTTGGGTTGATGCCAGGAGCTCATGCGGGGCCCAGCTTTCTGCCACCCAGGGAAAAAGAGAGCTGCCTCTGGCTGTGGCTGTGGGGAGCTTCCAGCTCCCTGTAAGACCATTATGGGGTGCTGTCTTATCTGTCCTATAAAGTACTGGCAACTGTCTGTCTGAGCAGCAGAGAAAGAAGATATGCCATGGTTTGGTCACATCCCTGTCTGGCTGTCCATCTGCAATACACAGGAGAAGCAATGGAGGAGCAGCCATCCTCCATCACCATGGGCAGCCCCTGCCTCTCTGCCCTCCCCTCCCTGCCCTTTTCTCTCAGCCTTCATTCACTTGCCTCCTCCACTGAGAGACTGGGCTCATGCAGACCTTTTTGTACCCATCCTGGGCACCACTAACATTCTGCACACTGTGACAGGGCCAAAACATCCCACGGGCTGGTGCCAGGAGCTGATGGCTGCCCACTATGACACTATGGCTGTAATAGCACCAGGACTAGTGCCCAGAGATAGTGCTACATCACTGTGACACAGCTATTATCTTCCACCATTCAAGCAAGAAGAAACAAATAACAAAAACCAAACAGAAACAACTGGTGATGCTGGGGAGGGAAATTAAACAGCTGCAGCAGCAATTTAAAGAACAGCAGCTCAGCAAAGATTAAAGAGAATTAAAAGCTGCAAGTCTTACACACTATCTAATTTTAAAGTTTTTTGTAGTAATTCATGCTAGGATTTGTGAGTATGAAGGCTAATTCTGTAAGAAAAATGTTTTTGAATTGACTAGAGGTAGTGTTTTACACCTTTGGAATTAAAGATGTCCAATCCCAAACACTGAACCTCTGAGTGGCTGACATGTTTCAGCATGAACTGCAAGACTTGCCAGGGAAGATTTTGCCAGGGACTGTCCTGTGCTGCATAGTTCACTTGGGCACTAGAACAAAATCTATACATTAGCTTCCATCTGCTTGGTTCACTGCAAACCATTACATCCTCTTAACTGACAGGATCAGAGGGAACGGGCACAAACTGAAGCACAGGAGGTACCATCTGAACATCAGGAAACACTTTGTTATGGTGAAGGTGACCCAGCACTGGCACAGGTTACCCAGAGAAGTTGTGCAGTTTCCCTCCTTGGAGATACTCAAAAGCTAGAGACGGTTCAATGAAACTGGCTTTAGGGGGCTCTGCTTGAACAGAAGGGTTGGACCAGATTCCCTCCATAGGTCCCTTCCAAACTCAACCATGCTGTGATTCTGTGATATATATTGTAGAGTAGAGCAACCAGAAATTTTCCATTATGTATCCCTATATAATTTCCTCAAGCTTCTAACACTAAAAATTTCCATGCTTTGCCTTAAGATGGAAAATGTTTTTCAAAGTATTTCAGTTATTCATTAATCCACTGTTATGCAAACATGTTAGTAGAATGCAGTGACTTTTTATGAGGAGGGAAGATGGAGAAAGTAGTGTTAGGAAAATTTTAGCAGCCTTTTTCACCTTATCAACTTCTGTTGTTGTACTTTCTTAACCAGGCTGTGGCAGCAACGTTAGCACAACCTGTGGAGAAGCTGTTCATTGGGATAGAGGGAGATAGCAGGTGGGGCAGAGGCTTGATTCCCTAAACAGCAGAGATAGTGTGCAGTAGGAGGAGCTGGAGCATGGTCTTGGGTGCTCCTGCCCATCCTGGATTTCAGCTCCAAAGGAACATGCTACACTCCCACCACATGACTCAAGGAAAGCTGGTACATCTCCTGCTTTTGCAGTGAGACTGGCTCTGTCCATCACTCCAGCACTCACATCAAAGCAGTTCCAACAGTCTTTTCACTGGGAAATCCTTGGTGCTGGAAAACACTGCCTTTGCTATTGACTGAAAACTGGTCACAGTCCCAGAACTATGCCCTATGCTGTCTCTGTGTGCTCTCTGTCCAAGTACGCCCAAACCATAACCCACTAAAGTTCTTTGGCTTGTTCATGATCTTTAAAGATACCCTGAAACTGACAATAGTGTCTCTTGAAGTTTCTGTCTACCCTGGGTATGCATCTTCTCCTGGTGTGCCCCAGGATTGTCCCTGGGTCATCCCTGCCCTGCAGCCACCCAGAGTTTCTGAGACTGAATAGTATGTTCCAAAAGCAGGGCCCACTGTGCCCTTGGGGTATATAACAGGTATTGTAGAGATAGGGGTGGGGATGTGTAAGGGAAGAAAAGGAAAGAAAAAAAGAATAAGGCAAGGAGCAAAATTGGGAATTGGATGTTGGAGGAAGAATGCATGCAGTGATGCAGGAGAAACTGTTGCCCGAAGGCAGAAGCAAGGGCAGAAACAGGCAAGCAAAAGAACATAGGTCAGAGCTACAGAAGTTCGGAGAGGTAATGCCAGTAGTCCCAAGTGACAGTGACAGGAAAGCTTACAAGCAGTAGACACTCTGGTCCAGATCCCGCAATGGTGTGGTGGATTGACCCTGGAAGGATGCCAGGTGCCCACCAAAGCTGCTCTATCACTCCACCTTCTCAGCTGAGCAGGGGGAAGAGAAAATATAACAAAGGGCTCTTGGGTCAAGATAAGGATAGGGAGAGATCACTCACCAACTACTTTCACAGGCAAAACAGACTCAACTCAGGGAAATAATTTAGTTCAGTACAAATCAAATCAGAGTAGGATAATGAGAAATAAAACCTAAATCTTGAAACACCTTCCCCCCACCCTTCCCTTCTTCCTGGGCTCAACTTTGCTCCTGAATTCTCTAGCTCCTCCTCACCAGCAGCACAGGGGGGACAAAGAATGGGTGTTGCCATCAGTTCATCACGCCTTGTCTCTGCTGCTCCTTCTTCCTCAGGAGGAGGACTCCTCACACTCTTCCTGTGTTCCAGCATTGGGTCCCTCCCACGGGAGACAGTCCTCCATGAACTCCTCTGATATGAG